>VDFB02380052.1:0-141915 GCA_007258455.2 Sequoia sempervirens | reverse complement strand
TATATTATTATATAATAATAAATATAATACTTCAATTTTTATTATATAAAATATATATTATATATTAATTATATTTTAAATTTTTATATTAATAAATATTAATTATTAATTATTAATTATAATATATATAAGTTTTATTAAAAATATAATATATAATAATAATAAATATAATTATATTATTTATAATTTATTTTTTTATTATATAAAATATATATTTTGCACCGAAGGTATCCAATTTGAAGTGAGTCCGGCTCACTTTATCCATCCACTGTGCAGCAGGTTGATTTTTTTTTGTTTTCATTTGCTGCTTTTCAGTTTTTAATGACGCTGTACTACCCTCCATCATTTCGCTCTGCTGCCAACACTGCACGTTGCCTTCTACCATTTAATGTCTGGCATACGTTCTGCGTACGTTCTGCTCGGCAACGTGCAAATGCCAGTGCTTGAAGCAGGGTTTGAAGCCGGTCCATTTTTGCCTAGGATTTGATTATTGTAAAACAGCCCACAAAACCAAAAACCCGGAAGAAGAAACAAAACTAGGACAGCCTTGCACAAACCTGGTGCAGATGCAGTTGCTCCAAATCCCCAAGAGAGCAAGGCAGTAGCAAAGAGAGAGAAAAATGCAGAGTTCGGAAGAGATTTGTAGCTCAGGTTCACCCTCTTCTCTACCGGCAAATTGCAACATACGTCTTCTCTCTTCCCGTTGCGCGAATTTAAGGCGCGTTGCAAACGACAGATGTAGATCGAAAATCTGGCCCGTCCGTCGCTCCATTGGTTTTTTGGGTGTCCAGATAATCAGTGAAGATGGAATGGCAAGCTTAAGAAAATTTTTAATATATAAGGCCTTCCTTGTAAAGGACAAAATAAAAACATGAGATTATCTTTATTTTTAGAGACATGCGCTTATCTTAGAGAAACATTCTTTTTTAGTTTCTAAAATGTATTCAGCTTCTTTTAGTTGAATTAAGGATTGATGCGCCAAACTTGCTGGACTGAGACCTAACTTTTATCCCTTATAATATCAAAAGTTTACACATAACAAGAATTAATACCTGATAATTTCTTACAATATTAAGCCCTTGAAATGATCTTGTTATATTTTAAAAAATAAAAACAGGCTTTAGAATGGGATATGGAATGCCAAGCATTCAATATATACCAAAGTTATAGTTGGGTACACCATACTTGATAATGACAGGAAAAGGATAAGTATAGAAGAGTTGAAATTTCAGTAGATGCCGCTTCTGTGGAAGCATTAACCACGTTTTCAAGCCAATGAAACTTGCCTTAATCACGTTTGCGAGATGTTAATATATAGTAAGAGAAGTGCCGCATTGACCCAGTTGGAAATGCTGCTTGCCAAGGCAGCCCATTTACTACCTAATCCAGTTTTAAACACCAAAGTCCAGTAGATGGGAACACGGAAACACATAGTAATTGCAGAGATAAAACCTTTCTGAGAAATCTCAGTCTATTAAACTGCGATTTTGCTCGAGCAGCCGTGGCTTTATTTTCGAAGTCAAGAAATGCATAAATCTTGAGCTTTCCGGTAACACAAATAACAGAATTTGGAATACCTGTTGTGGGCCTTTGATGATGACCTTTGGATACCGCCTACATCTCTTATTAACTCAATGCCCCTCTTGACTGTTGGTATTTTTTGCAAACCTGTAACCCAACTTCCACCGATTTGTATTAAAAAACCACAAATGTTTTTATGGACAGACAAAATTAGGCTAGTAGGCAAGCAGGCAAAATCGTAGACAAAATCAGCTTATCTTTACCATAGTTCTTGCAGAATGCATCACTAACAGGCAGGACCACGGAGACGAAAATTTGAAATGAAATAGGGACTGAAATGTTTGACAGAATGCCTCAAACGGACACCATAATTGCACAATATGAATTTGTTAAAAAAATGTACTACAAACTTCGAAGAAAATCCAATTGACGGGTGTAAAACCAGATCTCATACATTTTATGACCATTCTACCTACGTGTGCAAACATGGGAGCTTTGGAACATACTCTGGACATCTAGCGAGGAAAAAAGCTCTTTTTTACAGCTGGAGATTACCTTATTCTCTTTTCCTACTTTTTGTCAGGCTATGGGTCAACTTCCTCCGTACTTTACAATTATATATATTATTTAATTTAATCTAATATATTATATTATGATATTATATTAAATTAATCTTTTAAGTGTTTATTTATTATATTCTATAATCACCATCCATACAATTCTAATATTATGTATTATATATTTTCACATCAATTAGTATTATAATTTTATATTATATAATATTTTTTATTTAATTTAATCTAATATATATTAAGTTATGATATTATTTTTTATTAATCTATACAAAGTTAGAAGAATTAATTAGAGAGGGATTAGTCATATAACAAATAATATAATTATAACATCAATTTAATTTATAAAATATATACATATAAATTTTTAATTTTATATTTCTTATCTAAGTTGGTCATTGGCGAAAGATGTGTGAATTAAATTAACATAACCATGTCAATTCTCATTTATTTTTATATATCTTCAATAAATCTATATAAAACACATCAAAAGATATCTTAAACATTCATTTTAGCATGTGATTATCAATTCACAAATATAATTAGAAGGGCGTGAAGCTATATGGAATTTAGCAAGAACTGACTTCAAAGGGAATCAACATTCAAGAACATAAGGAATTGCATTTGAAATTAAACTAAAGCAAGTATGGGTAAAAAGAAAATGACTACATGGTTTAATTAAAGACTCCCAAAGGTGAGAAACAAGAGAAATAAGCAAGAAGATACACTAAATCAATATATTCCTCTATCCCCTCTCTCTTTCATTCAATCCATCTCTCTCTCTCTCTCTCTCTCTCTCTCTCTCTCTCTCTCTCTCTCTCTCTCTCTCCTACTCTATATCTATATTTTTCTATTTCTATCTCACTTCTCCATCTCTTTCTATTCATATATTTATCTACATCTATCTCCCTACCTCTCTATCTTTATCTCCCCATCTCTTCATATTCATATATTTATATACCCCTCTCTCTCTCCCTCCATATCCCTCTCTATCTATCTACATCTCTCCCTCTCCCTCTCCCTCTCCCTCTCTATATATTGAGCTATCTTTCCCTCTTTCCATATTCCTCTCTATCTATCTATATCTCTCCCTCTCTACCTCTCCCTCCCCCTCCCTCTCTATATTGAGCTATCTCTCCATCTCTTCCCTCTTTTCTTCTTCTCTCTCTCTCTCTCTCTCTCTCTCTCCTCTACATATCTCTCTCCTCTTTCCCCTTCTCTATCCCTCTATTCCTCTCTACCTAGCAATCTCCCGAGCTCTCCCCTCTTCTCTCTCCCTCCTCTACCCATCTCTACCCATCTCTCTCCTCTCTCCCCCTCTTCTCTCTCCCTCTCTTCGTCTCCCTCTCCTTCCTAGACCTTTATATCTATATTTCTTTGCATCTCTATCTCTATCTCTCTATATTTTTTCTTCCATCTCTCCCTCTATCTCTATCTCATTATCTCTCCATCTCTCTCTACCTCTCTCTACATATCACTTCCTACCTCTATATTTATCTTTCAATCTCTCCCCCCCCTCTATATATATATATATATATATATTTATCTATTTCATCTCTATCTATCCCTTTCCTTCTTCGTCTCCATATCCATCTCTATCTTTATCTTCCTCTCTATCTCTATCCCCTATATCTATCTCCTTATCCCTCTCTCTTGCTCTCCCCCCTCTATCTATCCCTCTTTCCTTTTTTCAAACATAGAATGAGCCTATTGGTAGTGGAGACCAAAAAAATCTTGATTGACCTACCACATCTCTTTGGCATACCCATTGTGCATGCCAATGTACGATTGCTATCTCTCTATCTCCCTTTTCTATCCCTATATCTCCCTCTTTATATCCCTATCTCTCTCTTCATCTCTCATTATCACCCCCTCTTTCTATAACTCTATAATTATCCTCTCTCCTCTCTATTTCTCCCTCCCTCTCTATCTATGTATATATTTATCTCCCTCTCTATCTATCTCCACATCTCTCTTTGTCTCACTCATATACACACACTCCCTGTTTCTCCCTCCCAATCTCTATCTCCATCTCTCTATATACCCCCTATCTATCTCCACCATCTCTCTATCACTTATCTTTTTCAACTTCCTTCTCTCTTTCTTGCTCCCTCTATCTCTCCCTATCTCTCCATCCCCCTCTCTATCTATATCTCATTATCTCTACCTCTCTCTATATCTCTCCCTCTCTCCCTCTCCCTTTCCTTCTTCCTTTCTATATATTGAGCTATATCTCCCTCTCTTACCCCCTCTTTTTTCTCTCCCTCTCTACCTATCTCATTCCCTCTTCCCCCATCTCTCTCTCTATCCTCTATCTATCTTTTTCCCTTTCTCTCTCTCCCTCTCTCCATCCCCCCTATCT
This sequence comes from Sequoia sempervirens, assembly GCA_007258455.2. Classification (NCBI taxonomy): domain Eukaryota; kingdom Viridiplantae; phylum Streptophyta; class Pinopsida; order Cupressales; family Cupressaceae; genus Sequoia; species Sequoia sempervirens. Next base: position 137,460 of record VDFB02380052.1, on the reverse strand, counting down.
TTATCTCTCCCCATCTTTCTCTCCCTTGTTCCCTCCCTATCACCCTATCTATCTCTCTATCTCTACCTATGTCTTCCCTTCTCTTCTCACATATCTCTATCTCTCTCTTTTTCTTCCCATATATATCTATCTATCATTTCTCTCTCCCTCTCTATCTCCCCCTCTCTCCATCTCTATTTGTCTCTCTCTACTTCTTTATGTTTGTTTGTCTCTTTATCTTTATCTCCCTTTTTATCTCTCTATCACTCTATGTCACCATTTATGTCTCTCCCAGTCTCTCCCTCACTCTCTACCTCTATATCTCTCTATTTCTTCCTCTCTCTATCCTTATCTCTCCTCTATCTCTCTCTCTATTTCTCTCCCTCTATCTTCATCTATATCCCTATCTTCCACTCTACCTCTCTATCTCTAGGCTTGTCTCCCTCTCTTTATTCATCTATCTCTCTCCATCTCCCTCTTCCTAAACCTCTATATCTATATCTCTTTTCCTCTCTATTTCTTGGTATTTCTTCTTCCATCTCTCCCTCTATCTCTATCTCCTTATCTCTCCATCTCTCTCTACCTATCTCTCTCTATATCACTTCCTATATCTTTATCTTTCTATTTCTTCATCTTTCATTCTCTCCCTCTTCTCTCTACAAATTTTTCTCCTTCATTTCTATCTCTTTATCTCTCCCTCTCCTTCTCTCCATATCCCTCTCCTCCTTCATTTCCATCTCCATCTCCATCTCTATCTTCTTCTCTATATCTATCTTCTTACCCCTCTCTTGTGATCTTCTTCCCTCTACCTCTCTCTTTTTCTATCCCTACCTCTCCCTCTCTCTCCCTCTATCCCTATTGTAAACATAACATGAGCTTGTTCGCAATAGAGACTAATTATCTTCTTGATTCAAAGGTTTTGTTTTAGTCGTGTTTGGATCCCTTTAAGTGGATGCATAGTTTTCATAAGCTATCAATTCTTCATTGAGACCTTTGTTGCACAAATTTTTTTTGCTAAATGACCTACCAATTGACCTCATGTACTACACAAATTTATACAAAAGATATACTAGAATTTCTCTAATCAACCTTCCACTCCTCTTCGACATACCCATTGCACACCAAGGTGCAATTGCTAGTATATATTTATTATTGTAATATATACTTAACTACCTAGGATAAGGGATGTCGTAGTGTTAAAACCTAAATTTGTTCATTATTAAGATCTTAGCCTGTAATTTTCATTTTAAAAAACATACTCTAAAACCCTCGTCAAAACCTTATTTTAGGCTGCAGCTCGCCAAATTCGAGAAGTGAAAAGGTCACTACCAAGGAAGAAGAGTTTGGAGGAGTGGTAGGTAAAGCAGAAAAAAAAGGGGGAATACAGTTGAAAAATGGCAAAAAACGATGAACGGTTGAGATTCATTTGTCTTGCATGAACATTGCACACTGTCGAAGATCTGTTGAATATTGTTCATATAGGGAATCTCTTTGAATAAAAAAAATAAAATATTTTTTTATTTTCCTTACATTTTGTTGACTGCATAGACAGTATGAAGAAATTGTTTGGATAATCTGCAGTAATGAGGAAAAAACAATGGAAAGGAACAAATGGACAAGATCTTTGCAGTCAGTCTTGCATTGATTTGGATGCTAGGACAACCATCAATTTGTGAAAATAGCTTGCCTTTATTCATAGAGGGAACACCTTGACGTAATTATGTATATTTTGTTAGCAGCGTTTCAAATTGTAATTTTCTTTTGGATCAATTGATCCTATTATTATAGTGGGGTAATAGACCATGCACCATCATCCTAAACCATTGAAACCATTTGCTAAGTTCATACCAAAAAGAAAGCGAGTCATCTGCTACTTCGAGGTTTCAGAGTTTACATGTGAGTAGTAATATCAATCTAAGAAACCATACCTCAACACTGTTCAAGCAAAACAAGGCATTAGTTAAAATTGGGTAACAATTAGGAAGTATAAGGCCCAAAACCATCTTAGCATAACCAGAACTGTGGAAATTTGTAGTGTCAAGAGTCCAGTTACAATAACATGACTACTGAACTCACTGACAATTTTAGGTTGGACCAATGTTGAGAGAAGCATCTAGAGAAAATCATTTCCATGTAAGGGGACAACTACCATAGATAATATAGAGAAACAAGGCAACTGAAGGGCAACACCTTGCTAAATTCATTGATGCAACTGCACCTCCATGCCCCAACCTAGCTTCACAGTAAAGACCCAACTCATCAAAACATGGAGTATTAGAGCCACGCTCGCTGTTTAGGCAATGACCATGTTTTTAAATTGGGACTAGAGTTAAGAAGTAGTTGTCCACCAAAGAACTAGTGGGAAATGCATGGGGATGCACCAGATGGCCACTTTGCCTGTTAATTCAGCTTATCATCTACCTACCCCAACAACTTGAGAATAGGAGAGGAAAATATATATACAGGGAGACATATCATTGTAAAGCTAATAACAACAATCCATGAGCGTTGTAGGTATACTCCTAGCATGCTATATTGTTGATCTCTGAAAGCTTGTGCACAAAGAGTTGGAGGGAACTTCCCAGTCCCAACTACACAATCAGATGGTCAGATAAAAGTAAGTTGAATATTCAACTTCAAATCAAGCAGAGCTATCAGTATAGTCCTAATGTTCTTTTGTGATCACCTGGTGCTCTACCTAAACACCTTCTGATTTAGTTTTTTCCATAGATTGCAGACTCTTCAGGACTCTGCGGACTCGCCACGGACTTGCGAGTCCTTGAGCCTCCCGAGTCGACTCGCCATGGACTCGGGAGTCGAGTCCAGGAGAGTCTTGGCTCGGGACTCCCGAGTCCAAGCTCAAGACTCGTCCGAGTCCTGAGCTCGGACTCCCGAGTCCCGAGCCAGGACTCTCCTGCGCGGTTGGGACAGCATAAAACATAAAAATGCCTTCTTTTTTTTGATTTTTTGTTTCATTTTCACAGTCTAGGTTGCCAATACAGGTCTGCAAATTGATTTGGAGCTGATTGAAGCCAAGAGAACGAGCTAAAAGGATCAAAATAGAGTCAGGTAAGTGATCTAACATTTCTTTTTTTTAATTTTTCTTTCATTCAAAATCAAAAAATTCAAGAGAAATAAAGGGAAATGCTGCCAATTTTTTTTCTATTTTCTTTAATACCCTAATTCCTACAATTTCTAGCTTGGTTTTGCATTCTTTTTTTTGCAATTGTTTGAAACTTTGAAATTTTGAATCATATTCATTTGCTGATTTTTTAGCAAACCCTAACTGATTTTTTTTTTTTGTTTTCCATGTTGAACTTCCAGCAATGTCATCTTCAAATCCAAGGGGAAATAAAAGAGACCCTGCATGGAAGTATGGAATTCCAGGAGATAAAAAAGGTGAAGTGACATGTACTGAATGTGATAAATGGATGACAGGAGGAATAAACAGATTAAAATACCACCTTGCTAGAATACCTGGGCAAAATGTAGAGGGATGCAAGAAAGCTACTCCTGAGATTATTAGAGAGATGAAGGCCCTTCTTGCTGACTATGAGATAAAAAAAGATGAAAGACAAAAAACAAAGGATGCCCTAGCAGCTGCGATGAGTGGATCCCAATCCCGTGGTGTTGCAAGTCCAAGTTTTCGTGCTTCACATTCATCTTTTGGTGAGAGTCCTGATGGTTCCTTTTCTACTGCTAGTGCTGACCAGGGTCCTTCATCAGGACCAAATTATTTTATTCCACGTAATGTTCCAGGAGCACAACCTTCACTTGAAGGTACCGGTTGGAATAAGGAAAAGCATCATGAAGCTAGGATGGCTGCTGCAAACTTTTGGTACTACAATAATCTACCTTTCAATGTTGCAAATAGCCCATATTGGGAAGGTTTGGTGAACACCCTTACAATTGCAGGAAAGGGGTTTAAGACCCCATCATCTAGAGATTTGAGTGGGCCATTGCTAGAGGAAGCCGTAAAGAATACACGGCTTGTGGTTGATGAGCAAAAGAAATTTTGGAGAAGAAAAGGTTGCAGCATTTTATCTGATAGGTGGACAGATGGACGAAATAGAACTCTTCTTAACTTTTTAGTGTCCTCTAATGGTGGATTGGTGTTCCTAAAATCAGTGGATGCCTCCCATGAAATCAAAAATGCTGAGACTTTATGCAATCTATTAGATGAGGTGGTCCAAGAGGTTGGAGTTGATAATGTTGTCCAAATCATCATGGACAACGCAGCTGCTTATGTAGCTGCAGGTAGACTACTTATGGAGAGGTATCCCACAATTGTATGGTCTCCATGTGCTGCACATTGCTTGGACCTATTGCTAGAGGACATTGGGAAGATTTCATGGGTCAAAAAAGTGGTTGAAGATGCAAAAAATGTTACAAAATTTATCTACAACCATACTTGGGTGCTTTCTTTGATGAGGAAATTCACAAATGGCAAGGACCTTGTGCGACCTGGAGTGACACGATTCGCTAGCCACTTCCTCACATTGCAAAGCATTCTTGGTGCCATTGGTCATCTCAAGCAAATGTTCGTGTCCGATGCTTGGAAGGGGTCCTCATTTTACAAGAAACCTGAAGGGGAGAGGATTGTTGCCATAGTTTTTGATGAGACATTCATCAAAAATGGAGAGGAGTTGATGGGGGTAAGTAGCAATCACACAAAAAAAAATTATACATGATAATCTATTTGCTGTTTTTATTTTTTGAGGGGTTAATTTTGTTATAATTTAACATTTGTTTTCATTTTTTTAGGTGACAGAACCTTTGGTGAGGGTTCTTCGTATGGTGGATGGAGATGGCATGCCAATGGGTTTCATCTATGAGGCCATGGATAGGGCCAAAGAGGCCATATCACATTACTATGGTGGCAACAAAAGGAAATATGAAATCATATGGCGCATCATTGATCGAAGATGGACACACCAACTCCACCAGCCGATTCATGCCTTTGCCTACTTCTTGAATCCGAAGTTCTACTTCTCGGAAACATTTAAGGCGGATGAGGAGGTCATGGATGGTCTTGTCACATGCATTGATAGGATGGTGCCTGATCATGAGCTGAGAGATAAGGTGCTTGATGAGTTGGAGGTGAGATTTGTTATATCTTATTTATGAAATTGCAATGTTGAGCCTTGACTATCTATGAATTTTCTATATTTGATTTACTTTTTCTTTTATCTATTCAAGGTTTACAAGGGTGCAGAGGGGAGACTCTTTTCCTCCCAACAAGCAATTGAAAGAAGAGGAAAACAACAACCAGGTAAAAAATGAAATTAGAAACTTGATTCTTACATATAGATTTTTTACTTTATTCTTATTTCTTAATATTTATATTTTTTAAACATGTTTTTGTAGATCTATGGTGGGAAAACTATGGTGCTAGCACACCAAATCTTCAAAAGCTAGCCATACGTGTCTTGTCGCAGCCATGCAGTGCTTCTGGGTGTGAACGCAATTGGAGTCTATTTGAGAACATTCACACAAAGAAGAGAAACAGGTTGACTCAGCAGCGCTTAAATGATTTAGTTTTTGTTCGGTACAACCTTCGCCTTCGAACTAGAAAGGTGGAGGGTGTTTCACATGAGTCCATTGACTTGGATGACATTGATCCATATGGTGAATGGACTATTAATGAACAAAATGATGAGGCTGATGTCTTACTTACTGATGAGGATCTTGCTGAATTAGAGAGAGCAGCAGCAGAAGAAGAAGAAGCAGCAAGATTGGATGCCATGGAGGACGACGAAGACACATTTGAATATCATGTTTCCCCTTCTCGATCTCCTAGTCCTCATTTGGATACTATAGCACGGGCACCTTCTAGTTCTAGGCCTTCAAAATTGGCTACCATTGGGAGGGGAAAGAGGAAGATGTAGACTACATGTGGTTATTAATGTTTTCTTCTTTTTAACATGATTATATGTAAACATTTATAAACTTATGATGTTGTTATACATTGAAACTATGAGTATTTGATGACTATGAAATTATGAATGATTAAATTTCAATTATTGAGTGTTTGATGATCATATGACATGTGTAATCTTTGAATTATGAGTGTTTGATAATCAAATTAGGCTCTTATGTTCTCTAAATGCATTAATTTGTTCTTGTTTTTTTGTAAAACTACGGTTTTTTTTTTTGCCGAGTCCTTGCCGAGTCTTTTCCCGAGTCCGAGTCATATTTTGGGCTGCCGAGTCCGCGGCGAGTCCGAGTCTGCAAACTATGGTTTTTTCAGTTCTTTAAATCGTAATATTTTTGTTGCAACCTGATCTGTAGTGACAACTTACCATTCCCCTTATCACATTATCTAATCTTAATTTAAAACGGTATTTTTAATTTATTAAAGATTGTATCTCGATGTTCTCATCTTTTCCTGATGATAGGTTATTAGAGAAACCTGAACAGTTTTGATACACTGTAGAGTAGTGGAGTACTTGTATTATATAGGACTTACCAATAGACCTAAATTGAAGCCCCAAATGACATTGGCGAACAGGGCAATGGCAGCAAGCTCTAAATCACCCATTTGGCCTATAAACGCCTTAGTGATGACAGTTATCCCATTCGTTGCTAGTCGAGTCATTATAGCAGGCCCTGTAATTCTCCATAACTTCTTCGATTCCAGCCAAAATCTCCAAGGGAAGGAGGAATATTGATTGGTGTGCTCAACAAGTGGGGTCTGCAGCGAGGCCGCATCCATTCTCGAATCTACAAGTTAGTAGCGTTGGAAGAATGAGAGTAATTGTTTTCTAAATCACGTAAGAATGTTAAGATGTGTATTGGGGAAGAAGGAAGTTGATTGATTTTGGATGTTATGGATTTAAGGATGGAAGGTTCTTTGTTTTTCTAAATATATTTTATAATATAATATGGGGCAGCCGAAGGCACCAAACTCCTGCACTACTAGGGCTTCCGCCATTGTTTCCTCCTCTGCTGCAGCTGGCGATTCGTCAAGCGATGGTGCTGGCTGGAAGATTAGTGACCTTGCCCCCGCTGGATGTGACGATGGCGATTTTCCAGAACGGTTTTGGCGGTTGTGCGTATGGCGTCCACGGCGCGGCCAGGGATTCTCGGCATACATCGCATGTCGATGGGGTTTCCACCATGACGGTCACTCATACCTGCTCTATAAAATTTTTATGACGGTTTGATCATCAAGAGAAATATAAAGAATCAAAAAAGTGTTTAATTTTTGAATTTTTTAATATAAAATTAGAAAACATTTATAATTATTAGTCATAAATGTAAAAATCTTAAATATAAAACAAGAAGTTTCTAAGTTCATATTAAAAATAAATTTTGTTAAAAATATTTTAAAATTTTTAAAAAATTATATTCTATTTTAAAAAGATTATAAATTATTATATATTTTTATAATAAATGTTATAAATTAATATATACCAGCAATTACACCTTAGTGTGCAATAGAGTGTGGAAGGTCAATTAGGATAAATTTTGGTCTATTTTTTGCATACATTTATGCAGTACATGAAGTCAATTGGTATGCCATTAGCAAATGATGTGTTTATACACTAAATGTTTCAATGAAGAAGTGATAGCTTCAAATCAACTATACATCCACTTACAGGGATCCAAACATGATTGAAATAAAACCTCTGAATCAGATAGATAATTAGGCTCTATTACCAATAAGCTCAATCAGAAAGATAATTAGGCTCCATTACCAACAAGCTCATGTTATGTTTGCAATACAGAGAGAGGGAGAGAGAGAGAGAGGGAGAGAGATAGAGATAGAAAGAGGGAGAGATAGGGAGGAGAGAGAGACAAAGAGTGCTAAGGAGATATAGATAGAGAGGAAGATAGAGATAGAGATGGAGATAGAGAAGGAGAGGGATATGGAGAGGAGAGAAGGAGAGGGAGAGATAAAGAGAGAGAGGGGAGAGGGATATATAGAGAGAGAAGAGATAAATATGTAGAGAGGGATATAGATGGATGGATAGAGAGAGGGAGACATGTCTAGAGATAAATGGATTTGATGAAACTTCTTTCTTCATTTGCATTGCTTTATGTTTTAAATATGTATGCAAATATTTCATAATCAGATAATAGTTAATTTCTTTAAAGAAAAATATAGATTTTTCTAAATTTATTTCATTCCATTATTTAGCACTTAGTGCATCCATTCACAAACACATACTCTCTAACATATTAACATACATATAGTTTTTTTATTGGTGTAATCCTTGAACCTCCTTTAGGTGCAAGTGCTAGTCTATATACCTCTCTCTATATATAATTGTCTCCCCCTCTATCTCTCTATTTTTTCTATTCTCTTCAAAGATCAATTAAACTACTAGATTTTTCCTAATCTCTTCAAAGACCAATTAAACTAACATATTTTTAATATATTAATTTAATTTGTTCTATATAAAAATATATTAATTATTAATTATAATAAATTCATATTTATATGTAATTAATTTTTATTATAGAATATAATATATAATAATAATATAACCTATATACTATTATATATAATATTATATATAATTATATTATATATCATGCAATCTATTATATAAAATATATATAATATATTAATTCTATTTTATATTATATAAAAAATAATAATTAATAAGTATTTTATTTATAAGTTATTTTTAACTAAATAAAATATACATTATATTTTAATTATGTTAATATATACTTAAGAGAAAAGATGTCTAATGTTAAAACCTAAATGTGCTCATTATTAGGGACCTAATTTTAATTTTAATAAACATACTCTAAAACCCTCTTCGAAACCTTATTTAATAGCTAAAAAAATGGTAAAAAAGCAATCGAAAAAATGGTGATCCATCGTTCGTGGAAAAAAAAAGCTCGTGAAACTCAAATAAGGAAATTCCTTTGGGTAATTAATATAAAACAATGATAATTATTATTAAAATGTAAAAATCTTAAAATTATTCTTAAGTTTCTAAATTCATATTATAAAATATTGAAAAAAATATATTCTCTCTAAATTAATTTGCATTTCTATAATAAACATTATAAAATGATATGCATTAATATTATAAATTAACATACTATATTATATTTGCTTATAACATTTTTTATGGTTTAATAATAATTTAAAGTGTCATGTATACAACTATATAAAAATATAGCAAGTCAAACTATACAACATAATAAATTTTAAAGTTGTAATATACAAAATCTAAAATTTAAAAAATGGTCAAATAGACAATCAAATTTCAGGCATTCTTTCCACTACTGCAAAAAAAAAAACTGTCATGTGTGCATAGCCCAAACCCTTCTTTGTGTCACTTTGGTTGGTCGCTCTCATATTTTGAGCAATGAGGGTTGTCATTTCATGCTCCAACGATTTGAAAAGATACTAGAAAAAAGCATTGAAGGTTCGATATGTGATTGAGAGGATTTCCTAAATGAGCATACTCTTACATGAAGATTTGTGAAAACGTGGCCAAAACTCTATGACCTTCACTTTTAGATCATAGATACATGGAAAGATGGATTGGACGAAGAGGTTTGTATTTATCCCTACATCAAGGATTTTTATTCCTGGATATAACGTGATTGGGATGAAAATATATATGATTAGGATGGAAAGGGATGATTACAATATGCTGATAGGATGAAAATGAATGATTAGGATGAAAAAGGATGGCGTGGATGGAAAAGGATGATTAGGATGAGGAGGAATGATTATGATGGAAAGGATTGATTATGATGAGAATGGATGATTAGGATGAAAATGGATTATTAGGATGGGGTAATGAGGATGGTAAGTTTGACTTGGAGATGTTGTGGATAGCTTGACTTTGAAGACACCTAGACTTGTTTGGTTTTTTTTCAAGTATTTTGATTTTTTCTAGTTATTTTTTTTAGTGCGTCGTAGAAAAATGGCCCCTTGTCATTTTCATGGCCTTTTAGGTCTTGTTTCATGGTGTTGGAAGTATGTTACTCTAATTTTATGTTATGACATGGCTTGAACATGCTTATTTAGGTACTAAAATTCAAAGAACGACATCTTGTGAAGGTGTTGTGAACTGTTGTAAGACATTTATACATTCTTCTAGACTATATTAATTATAATTCACCTAAAAATCACCTTTCTATTCATTATTAAGTCCTATTTTGAAGTGTTGCAAAGTCTTATAACAAGCTTTCACACTTTTCTAGGCACATCTTCACTATTTATCCCTTTCTTATGCTTTATTTGACCCCATTATTCTCTCATATGCTTAATTAAGTGTATTTTTGAGTATTATCTTGTCAAACAATATTAAATACAACATATTTCTCAACACATGTTTTTAGGTCCTAGGTGGGACCCATTCGCCATGGGTGGCAAATGAGTCCCCCTTGGCCCCAAATTCAAAATATTTTAAATTTCCTTTTAGGATTTTATTCAAAAACACTTGATGTCGACCTGTAATGAGGTATGAATGCTAAGGCACACGTGTGTATAAATATGTTATTTTCACCTCATTTTACATCTCATTCATTCAAGCATTTCATCTCACATTTCAAGCATTCAAGCATTCTACAACATCTTTTCAAGCACTATTCAAGCACTTTGAAGTAGCCATTGACATTACTTTAGATTTGCATCATTAAGGATTTGGTAAGTTAATAGCAATTGCATGTTGTTAGTTTATCATTCCTTTGCACTTCATTATTTTATTGAAGGTTTGATTACCAAAAATGGGGTTTGACCAAGGAAAATCCCTATTCACTAGCCTTAAACCATTTTTCCCTATTGAATGTTTGTTTGTAGACCTAGGTATGTAGATTTGACAAGATTTTTGGTGTTAAAGATTGGTTTACAAGTCAACTAGGTGCTTCAAGTCAACTTAAGTCTATTTGAAGTTTAGAGAAGGTTTTCTATCTATTTCCTATAGAATTGATTTCAGCAACCTGACAAGTAGTGATTTCCAGATCTGGTGTTGCAAAGTTGTCTCTTTATTTTTCAAAAAAATGGGAGAGGATTGATTCGCCACTTGTGGAAAATGAGTCCCACCTTAGGACTGAAAATATGAATTTTGTTAGATTATGGATTCTGAAAGACAAAAACTTGCTTTCGATAATTTTTCACGAAGAGGAGGAATAATTCGCCACCCTAGGCGAATGAGTCCCACTGTGAAAAATTGGTAATTTCAACCAACATACAGAAAACTCTAGATTCATCACATTTCATCCAGGTACACTCAAATTCATCCTATTTCCTTTTGTTCTGCATAATTTCTTCATTTACTTAGTTGTTTGCATATCATAGTGTGTTTTCAAACATAGCTTTAATTTCACTTTTGTATTGATTTTAATCTATTCATATTAGTCAATTACATTTAGTTAATTTTATTTAGGTTAGACAACATCACACATAACACTATTTGAATGAACTAGTTTGCATTTTTGGCCTAATTCTCTCCTTTTAGGTGAAAAACCCTAGAAGAGTTATAGAAGTCCTAAGAGCCAAAAATCAACGGTTCATTTTGGTGAACCCAACATTTTGAGCACTTTGTAGTTATGATAATTTACATATTGCATCCTATTTTGCATTTCCATTAACATTCAATTAGTACATTGTTTTGTTTTTACATTTTAGGACATTTTATCTTGCATTAGTGAAAGCTTCACTTAGATTTCTTTTTTGCATTGCATCTGATTGAAAAAGTAGAAAATTTGCATTCTTCATCATTTTTTACATTCTGTAAGCCATTACAATCATCTCAAAATTTCTAAAAAATACAAAAAATTTGCGTACTGGGACTCATTCGCCACCCAGGGTGAATCAGTCCCTCTGCACTTCTTAAACAACATTTTTGTACTCTTTTTGTCATTTTTCTACTTTATAATTTCCTATTCTTGCATTCTGTTTTCATTTACAGATTCTCTATTTTTCATTATTTTTTGCATCTACATTTATTTGCATCATGGCATTTTCTTTCACTAAGTTTTGGAATTCATTAAAGTTATTGGTAGACATGTTCAATTGTGCCTTTGGCTATGAACCCAATGACCTTGGAGAAGATGATTGTCCTACACGTGAAGTAGACATCATTGGAGAAGATGATTCTAGCATGAACAAGTTCTACAATGATTTCCTTCATAACCTAGAAGCAAATGTAGCTGTTTATCTCTCCATGAGGTCACAAGACCTCCCCACTGTTGCACCTCCTGATCACTTTGCATACTTACATCCTGAAGTCACTATAGGACCTATGGTTCCTCCCTCAAGTGGACCTAGTCCCTCTCACCACTCATATTCACAACCCTATTATCATCAAAAAGTCACAAGCACTCCTATCAACCTTGAAGAGACATATCGTAAGGGATTTACTATCTTAAGTAAACAAGGTTTTGATACAAAACATGAACATGACATCCATCAACTTCTTGAACAAAAATCAACTAAAGCACACACACCAAGACTAGGATATATAGATCCTTCTCATCCTAATAGACATCATCCTCAACCTAGGAAACCTTGGGATGCTGGAAAAGTGATCTTGAATGCTCCTCCTAACTTAAACATTCTTCTTCCACATGAAAAACCATTATATCCTTCTAATGACAAGGATGTGAGGATCCCTATGGGTCCTCTTCCTCCTATTCATGAAGAAGGCGAATCTAGCAAGCGACAACGACCTTACAAACTCAAAAAGATTAAGTTTACTACACATCCTCCACCTGAATGTGAAAGGAGACTTCATTTAGTTTTAAACAAAGGTATTATACTTTTACCACCTATGAATAGCTTGGTTATTCATCCAAAAAACTCTAACATACCATTTCGCAAATATCATTGCATCCTTGGACATCGCACTGAAGAATGTTGGACATTGAAGGAAATACTAGATAAGTATCACTTCACTAATATCGATTGTTTCCCTGTCATACCTTAAAACAACCAAATTCCCTCATCATGCCATAGTTGTAGAATTCCTTATTCTCACTATTGCATGCTCCATTCCCATCACCCTCCTTGGCTCATTCTTTCCTTCACACTTTGTGGAGGGCAAGCCGTTGTTAGCCTTGTCCTTGTAATGCACTTGTCTTTGTCTCTTAACTATGTTATTCCTTTTCTGCTTAACCATTTAAGATTGTGAAACCAATAACTTAGTTAATGGTTGATTTACATTTGCATTACTTGTCCCTTTTCCTTTTTGCAATTTCATGTGTGTGTCGTGTTCCCCCATCTCGTGCATTTGATATTCCCTCTCTTCGTACACTTCTTCTATTTATATCTCTCTTCTTCTATATGTCGTACATTGTCTTTTTCTCCTTTTATTTTGTGTTCTCCTTTTGGGGATGATGCAAAGAATAGAGACGCCCTATGTCTCTTCCATGTTGATCCAAAAGTCCTTGTCTTTTTCACTTTTTTTGTTTTGTGTTCTCCTTTTGGGGATGACACAAAGCATAGAGACACCCTATGTCTCTTCCATGTTGACCCACATGTCTTTGTCTTTTTATCTTTTTGTTTTTTTTTTTCCTTTTGGGGATGATGCAAGGCATTGAGACCGAAATGTCTCCTTCATGTTGATCCAAAATCCTTTTCATTTTCTTTCACCTTTTCATTTTATTTCGTTTTGCTTGTGTTTTCCTTTCGGGGATGATGCAAATCATCGAGACCACAATGTCTCTTCCATGTTGACCCAAAGTGGACTTTTGTTTTCCTTTTTTTTTACTCTCTTTGTGTCATTCTTCCAGTTTTACGTGCTTTGGGGAACGATGATAGTTCCAAACTCTTTCATAAAAAAATTGAAGCAACGAACATACTAACCCCAAATCCATAGATCCCTTATGTGTTTGGTGTGGTTTCTTTTCTAGGGGAAACTCCCTTTCTTTGTTTTTTCTTGAAATGACACAACTTACCTTTGAAACATATGACTTGGCATAGGGCTTTCTAGGTTGGCTCTCATGTCTTGTTTTCTTTTTTTTTTTTACATTTTATTTCCTTCTTTACTTTAAAGTAATTGCTCACAGAACTACTTTAAAGTAATTTCTCACAGAACTATGTGTAGCAATTCCTTTAAAGTGGGGGGCATACATTACCATTATTCATTTGCATTCTTGGTTATTAGTGTAGCCTTGTCATTTATATGATGTGTTTGTCACTTTGTGGATGACATTGGGTGTGATGTCCTTCATAAGTGTGATCTTTCTAAGCATATTACATTCCTCTTGGTGGCCTGATGTGACGCACTGCATCCCCGAAGTTGTGAATATACTATTCTTTGTTTGGTCCTCTTTTAGAGACATTAGACACAATGTCCCCTAAGTGATTGACCTTGCATGAACTGAGAAAGACTCCATCGAACATTTTACACTTTTACACTTTACATTTTTGCACTTTACATTTTTTCATTTTGCATTCCTTTTTGCCACCTTGCATAATGCAAATTACATGACTGTGGTACCCTTTCTTTTTGTTCGTGAGCATTTTTCTTTGTGGTGCCTTGTCAAAGTTATCAACGGGTTTAACTTTGAGCGGGAAGCCCACCTAGTGGCATGACTTTTCCCCATAGCCACTTTTGTATTTGTGAGTGCATACCAACTAGCATATGTATCTTACCTTTTTGGGATTTCTCACCCCATAGACAACTAGTTATGTGGTCCCAGAGTGAGTACATATTCTCTTTTTCAAACAATCAACCTAGATCTAATCTACAACTAGTTGGATTGATGATCGAAGCTTCATCCTATTCATCTCAACACTTGTGTGTTACTTTGTTCTTATGCTTAGTTTTCCATGGGATCTTCATCCTGAGGGCTTGATCATCCCTCTTGATCGCTGCCATTCCATCTTGCTAACATAAGTACATTTGAACCCTCCTCTTGATGTTTATGACTACTTTAGTGTGAGTTTGAAGCAAGTTCCTCTTCTTACTAAAGTGGGGGTTAAATGTGCCATAGAAAAATGGCCCCTTATCATTTTCATGGCCTTTTAGGTCTTGTTTCATGGTGTTGGAAGTATGTTGCTCTGATTTTATGTTGTGACATGGCTTGAACATGCTTATTTAGGTACTAAAATTCAAAGAATGACATCTTGTGAAGGTGTTGTCAAGTGTTGTAAGACATTTCTACATTCTTCTAGACTATATTAATTACAATTCACCTAAAAATCACCTTTTATTCATTATTAATTCCTATTTTGAAGTGTTGTAAAGTCTTGTATCAAGATTTCATGCTTTTCTAGGCACATCTTCACTATTTATCCCTTTCTCATGCTTTATTTGACCCCTTTATGCTCTCATATGCTTAATTAAGTGTATTTTTTAGTATTATCCTGACAAATAATATTAAATACAACATATTTTCTGACACATGTTTTTAGGTCCTAGGTGGGACCCATTCACCATGGGTGGCGAATGAGTCCCCCTTGGCCCCAAATTTAAAATATTTTAAATTTCCTTTCGGGATTTTATTCAAAAACACTTGATGTTGGCTTGTGATGAGGTATGAAAGGTTAACTAAGGAACAAGTGTGTATAAATATGTGATTTTCACCTCATTTTACATCTCCTCATTCATTCAAGCATTCCATCTCACATTTCAAGCATTCAAACATTCTACAACATCTTTTCAAGCACTTTGAAGTAGCCATTGACATTACTTCAGATTTGCATCATTAAGGGTTTGGTAAGTTAATAGCAATTGCATGTTGTTAGTTTATCATTCATTTGCATTTCATTATTTTATTGAAGGTTTGATACCAAAAATGAGGTTTGACCAAGGCAAACCCCTATTCACTAACCTTAAACCATTTTCCCCTATTGCATGTTTGTTTGCAGACTTAGGTATATAGATTTGACAAGTTTTTTTGGTGTTAAAGATTGGTTTACAAGTCAAATTGGTGCTTCAAGTCAACTTAAGTCTATTTTAAGCTTGGAGAAGGTTTTTCGTTAGTTTCCTGTAGAATTGATTTTCGACAACCCGACAAGTAGTGATTTCTAGATCTAGTGTTGTAGAGTTGTCTCCTAGTTTTTTCAAAAAATTGGGAGAGGACTGATTCGCCACCAATGGCAAATGAGTTCAACCTTAGGATTGAAAATCTGAATTTTGTCAGATTTTGGATCCTGACAGAAAGAAACTTGCTTCCAACTATTTTTCACCAGGAGGAGGACTAATTCACCACCTTGGGTGAATGATTCCTATTGTGAAAAATCAATAATTTTGACCAGCATCCAAAACACTCTAGATTCAACAAACTTCATCCAGGGGCACTCAGATTCATCATGTTTCCTTCTGTTTTGCATAATTTCTTCATTTACTTAGTTTTTGATAAAAGGGAAAAATGGGTTTTATAGGGACTCGAAACCACCAAGTTTACTTCAAAAGAGAAAGGAATAAAAGGTCCAATAGAAAAAATAGGCTACACAAAAGGAAAAAATTGGAACAAGCAGTAGCCACCCGCAAAAGACCATGAGGGTCAGACAAAAAAAACCAGCCGAAAAGCCAAGAAAAAGACTAGCTGCAACTAACCCAGAGTCTTAAGAATAGACTCAGTCTCAACCTCCAGGTTCTGCATGTCCTGAACTCCCTTCTTGAAGGTTTGAATCATCTACGGCGTAGGAGGATCCTTCCTCTTCAAATTGGCCTTGGTTCTCTTTGAAATACCAACATCCTCATCCTGGTTTTTATCATTGACCTCTTCCAGATCAACCACCAAAGACCCCTATTGAGCCTTGTCCAATTTCTCAGTCATGGCATTGATGATGATGGCATTGTGTCTTGCCATCCTATTGTTCTACTCGGCTATAATTTTAACAGTATTTTTCATTTTATCCAACTCAATTTCAACCCTTCTATCCATGCCCGCTTGGTTCTGGGTATCTTTACTAGCACCATGATCTTTTCGCTCCGCCTCTTTCTTGCCAAGCACTATAACCTTGGCTCCCATTTCTTCCAGTTTACTTTGAAGGGCCCAGTTTTTAATTTTTAGCTCATTGATTTCATGAAAGATCCATTTCAAAAATCTGAAATGGTCAGTAACATTATTCCTAGCTAAATCCAAGACATCCACAATGGGTTCCCTTTCTAGGTTGAAGCAAGTTTTGGCAGGGTCAGGGGTTACAGGGGAACCAATTCTAGCATCTCTGTCCAATGATGGGGAAACAAAGGGTGAAGTATTGTTAGCACCAGAATCCTCAGAATCAAGATTGTCTTCAGAGTATGACACTAGGTTTTTATCTGAAATATTTTTATCAACACTTCTGGTTTTAAGGGTAGAACTTCCCGGCTTAGGGGCAATGCAAGCTTTCATAGAATAGGGGTTAAGGATTTTCTTACCAATTTGGACAGAGGACGGGCTAAGGACCATCCTAGCCGGGCTCAAATTGGGCACATTCCCTAAGTAGCTAGGTTTGGTATCATCCTCCTTAGAATTAGGAGGGGCATCCAAATTAGCAGGGGTAGGAATATTTTGGTAATGTTCAACGATTAACCTAATCAAGCCAGTTGCATAATAGGGTATCTTTTTGGGTTTTTCTTGTGGTCATCCAAACTTTTTCTCAAAGAACAGAGAAGATAGTAGGGAATAGAAACCCTGGCCTTGTAGCGGAAATGGTTGAGTAGGGAAAAGTGATAGTCGTAGAACCTAGTGAAGCGACCATCCACAGTAATGTACTCCATTATAACACGAAGAACTTTTCTCTGGAGAGCTTTTATGGTATCAACTTCGAAGTAGCTGTTAGAAATTTTCACCAATTTCAGTCTTTCCTTCTCTTTCTTTGGAAATCTAATGACAACTTCATTGGAGAAAACCTTGTCCCTGAAGAATTTATGTCCATCAGTGGACATTCCCGTCACTTTAGCTATAGGATTTTCATCGAGCTTAACTTTCCTACCAAAAAGAGTAAGTTCCCCATTTTTCCAATTTTTTCTCAAAATGCTCAGTAGCCTCCTGATTGGATCCATGGAGTTTTTCCAGAAAAGGGAGTAAGCCCCCACTTTTTACTTTATTCCATGCTTTAGCATTTCTTGTATGCATCTCAAAGCTATCGAACTCAACTCTTTTCCTGTCTCCACCCATCTTGGAAAGCACAGTGGGGAGGCCAGAGATGAAATCTTTACTAGAAATGGTCCTGCCAAATCTAAGAGCCCACAAAACATGCCAGGCAACCTTGCAGATTAAGCGACTAAGCTCGGTCCCATACAATCTAATGATTGTGATGTAATTACCCCGTCCTATCATCATTAATGAGGTGACACACTTCCTTCCCATGTGATGCATCATAGTTCAATAAGGCCCAGACATTAACACTTAATTCACTAATATTTAGCCAAGTGCACTGTGCTTTGCTCCTAACCCCTTCATTCGCAAAAAAATCCACCACAACATTGGATTCTCTATAGGCGTGTGAAATCTTTATATTATCAAACTTGGTTAAGGTTGAGATAGCATCATCAATCCAAGACTTAATTTTCCATGAGGGGGGGGACCTACCTAAAAGACATTCAATAATATTTTTGGTATCCACTTCAAGCCAAAGGTTTTTAAAATTTAGACTATGGGCCAAATTTATAATATGAAAAGCTCTAGTAGCCTTAGCCAGGTGATTGGTTTGAGATCCTAGGGGAGTGGCAGTCGCACATAGAAAGTTGCCAAAGGAATCCCTTATGACTCCACTGCATCCCTCCACCCTAGGATTATCTTTAGCCACTCCATCGAAGTTGGCTTTGACCCATCCAATAGGCGGAAAAGACCAACAAACACCCTCTCTATATCCTTCTTACCTTGTTTAGGGGCACAAGGAAAATCAAGACTTATATTCCATTCCTTAGCAACCTTAAGATCATAGTATGAGTGAGCCACTTTCTTAGAGTTGCTAACCTTCTGGGAGATAGCATTGACATTTTCTTTCAGAAATCTGATTATTTTATCAAAAACAATATCCATCGATGCTTCTTTATCCCTGTAAATTATGTTGTTTCGTTCTTTCCAAATACCCCAAGCAATATGAGGGAAAGAGAAATCCCACAAGTATCGGAGTACAGGATTGTGAGTCAGGGCTTTCCATTGAAGGAAGAAGTCTTCAATAGATAAGGGAAAAACCCAAGATAGTTTCCAGTAAGAGATTATTTTTTCCAAAATTGAGGTAGCAAAGGGATAGTGAAGAAATAGATGATGCATTGACTCTGCCTCCAACTTGCAAAGAAAACATCTATTAGGTATTTGAAAGCCACGCTTGCAGAGGTTATCAACCGTGAGCACCTTATTTTGGAGAAGGATCCAGAAAAAGATATTGATTTAAGGGACTAGATGTTTGAACCAAGCCTTCAACCAAAAGGGAGGAGAAGCCTAGAAAGAAGTAAGCCTGGCAAAGGCAAACGAAAAAGAGTAATTTCCTGAGGGTTCATCACTCCAAACAAGATGATCTTCCATCTAATAAGGGTAGAGCTGACAACTAGCAAAGAAGACTGAATAGGAGCAATAGCCTAACTGACAAGGCACAGATCCACCCATTTTCCATCCACATGATAGTCTTTCACATATGAGCCAAAAAGATCTTTTCAATTCTCAGCCCACCCGTTAAAGGAATTAATTTTTATAAGGGGCTCATTAAATAGCCATCTATCCTCCAAGAATCTAGTTTGGTTTCTGCTTCTAACTTGCCAACCCACTCCAGAATCAACAACTTTTCTTCTGTTGATCAAATTATTCCAGCAGGTTGAGCCTCTGGGAAGAAGAAGGGATTCCTTCATAATTATAAGAGATCTATTACTCTCCAAATATTTTCTTGCTAGGATATCAGTCCATTCCCATGAGGGCGAAAATATTATCCAAATTTTTTTAGCTAGAATAATCTTGTTAACCATTCTGATTCTTCTAAGACCTAAACCTCCGGCCTTTTTCGGTCTGCACACCAGATCCCATCTTATTAAAGGTAGTCTTTTTTTTTCTTCAACACTTGACTAAAGAAATATTTTTTGAATATTTTCAATAGCATCCACAAACTTAGCAGGGATTTTGAAGAGGCTCAGAGCATAAATCAACAAATTCTGAAGAGTAGCTTTGAGGAGTTGTAGTTTACCCGCTTGGCTTAACAGAGCTCCTTTCCAATCAGCAAGCTTCTTACTGAACCTCTCAACCAACAAAATCCAAAAGGATTCTAGGGGTTTAAGGCTTAAGGGTAAGCCAAGATAGGTGGCAGGCAAGGACTCCGCCCTGCAACCAAGGATTTTGGCAATTTAATTCTGTCTGTAAATAGGAGTGTTGAAGAAGAAAAGAGAGCTTTTCTGTTTATTAATCAGTTATCCCGACGCCTTCCCATACTCATCTAGCAAAGATTTCAAAGTTTTTCCCTTTGAGATAGAATATTTTCCCAAGAGCATGGTATCATCAACAAATTGTTGATGAGAACAAATTAGATTGCTTGAGGACAGTTTAAGACCAAGAAGGGATCTATTATCGATCAACCTTTTCAAATTTCTTCCAAGACTTTCAACCATAATAGTGAATAAAATAGGAGAAATAAGATCTTGTCTTAGACCTATGGAACTTTGGAAGAAAGTCATGGGAGATCCATTAACCATTACAAATATAGAAGTAGTAGACACAAGCTGTTCCACCATTTGAAGAACGATGTTGCAAAACCCAAACACCTTTAAAATTTTAAATAAGAATTTCCAGTCAACTCTGTCATAGGCTTTTGAGATATCAAGCTTTAATAGAAATCCTTCAGTTTTAGATTCAACCAAGGAATGGATATTCTCATGCATAGTTACAATAGAATCAAGGATCTATCTACCAGGGACAAATCCATTCTGTTGAGGTGATATCAAAGTTGGCAAGAGAATTAAGAGTCTAGAAGTTAAAACCTTCGAGAGGATTTTATAGATCGAGTTGCAGAGGCTTATGGGTCTGAAAGCCTCAAAGTTCACTGCTCTAGGCTTCTTAGGGATTAGAACCAAAAAAGTAGCATTCAACTCTTTTAGGAGACTTCTGGATCCAAAAAATTATTTAACAACGTTCACCACATCTTCTCCAACAATGTCCTAGAACCATTGAAAGAAAAATATAGGGAACCCATATGGACTTGGAGCTTTACTCCCTTCAAAGGAGAAAACAACCTTCTTAACTTCCTCATTGGTAGGAATAGCAGATAGCATAGAGTTATTTTCCTAATTAATCACATTAGGTATAGCCTCTATTAAATGATCCTGATCATTTTGGTTGTTTTCATCATTCATAGAAAGAAGATTTTTAAAGAATAAAACAACATGCTTTCTAATGTCCTCCTCCTCCTCATGCCTAATACCATCCACTTCAATTTGAGAAATTCTGTTGACCGCCCTGTGTTTTGAGGCCGACAAATGAAAGTACCCAGTATTTTTGTCACTTGTAGATAACCATAAAGCTCTAGATATTTGTCTCCAAAACTCCTCCTCTTTCCAATAATATCATGCATCTTAATAAGGAGCTCATTCTCTTTTTCCTTAATATCATTCAAATATCCTTCCTTCTGGATTTTGTTTTGAATCTCCCCCAGATCCATCTGAAGATTAGATTTAATCCTGAAAATGTTCCCAAAGGACTCTTTTTTCCATTTTTTCAGGTTGAATTTAACTTCCCTTAATTTTTAGCCACTCTAAACATGGTTGTGCCAAAGATACTTATATTCCACCATTTCCTAATTTCTTCTTTAAAAGAAGGATGAGAAAGCCACATTTTTTCAACTCTAAATGGGATATTTTTCTTCTTCTTTAAAGGCTCCACAACAAAACTAATAGGGAAGTGGTCAGATCCAATCCTAGAGAGGGCTTTAAGAGAACAGTAATAGTTAAAGAACTAATGATTAGAGACTAAAGATCTATCTAATCTAACCTGGATAAGATCCATACCCTTTATGTGATTCGACCAGGTGTAGGAAGCTCCTTGTAAATCCAGGTCAATCAGCGTCTAGTTGCTGATGAAGCTTTGAAGATCCTCTTTACTCTCCACATTGATCTGGGAACCTCCAAATTTTTCTTCATTTAGTAAGGGTGTATTAAAGTCTCCCATGACAACCCAAGAATCTCTATCAAAATCCTCCTAAAGGTGGCCAGCTCCCCTAGAAGGATTTTCTGAGGCATTTTCCATTGGGGGCATAGATATTTGATTGGATCCAGCTAAAATTATCCCTAATATGGGTGAATCTAGTAGCAATATGGTTTGTACCTTCCAAAATCGGATGCCCTTTGATTATGTGACTATTCCAGAAGGTAACAATACCTCTTGAATCACCATTTGAGTTGTATCCGTGAGTACTACAATGCTGAAATAGTTTCATCTTTTCCACTTTTTCCTTTGACATTTTAGTTTCCTGAATAAGGAGAATATCAGGCTTATGATATCTAACAAAATTGCGTAGAACATCCTGCTTGTGGGGATTATTAAGTCCCCTGATATTCCAAGACATGATCTTCATGAGTTACGAGGGGAGTTGAGGAACTCCGGGATGGTTTTTTGAAAACCATCTGCAATATCCTGAAAACTATTATGCTCTCTTGTCCATTTAGTAGACTTTTTCCCTCGAGAGTTCTTTGTTGCTCCACAGTTTTCCTTTGCTTTTGATCTGGTAGAAATGCCACTTGGAGTCTTCCATTGTTTTTTTTTTTCTTATTCTTTGATAAAACCTCTTCTTTGTCAATCTCTTCTTGACTATCCGTCTCTTTACTTGATTCCCATTCCTTATCAGTAAGGAGTCTTTGCTCCTAGGGTAATGTCTCCATGATTCCATTCAAATGAAAGGTTGAATAGTTGCTAGAAAGTTAAGTAGAATGGTCTTGATTATCGAAGGTGTCCTTAACTAATTCTGAGGAGTTAGGATCTATAAAGTGATCTACACCGAAGGAAAAAAACCTTTAGAGGAAGGGAGTAGAAGAGGGATGTTTAGCTCCAAGGACAACCCCTAGATAGGAATATCCTCCAAACCAGGGTTCCCATCTATTTTCTCAACTAGGCTCAACTCTTGGGATAAGCGGCTACCTTCCTGAATTTGCTTAACTTCACCAACCGTCTGATCCTCACTATGTTCTTTTTCCTTAGTTGTTAAGGTATTCTTAAAATCCTTACGCTGGAGTTCCTATGGAACCTCACCATTATTTCCCATATCACCATCAGCCTTAGTAGAAGTGCTTTGAACATTAGACTCTTTATTCTCAAGGATTTCTCCTTCTAATTTATTTTTCCATACAAATTTCAAAGAACTAGCTAGTTTCTCTTTCTCTTTGGTGGCATTTAAAGGGAATTTCTTAGCCCAATGCCCAGATTTTCTGCATTTGAAACAAGCAAAAGGGATAGTTTCAAACTCTATGTCTTGCGACTAGGATCCCAGTTTCAATTGAATCTCGATTGATGAGGGAAGGTCAGCATTCTGAGAGACCCCTACACATATTCTTGCAAATATCAACCTCTTTCTAGCAGCTGTCATAGAGTTAATAGAAAGGAGCTCTCCAAAGGAGCTCACAATACCATAAAAGACATCCTCATTCCAATATTCCAGGGGAAGGCCTGAGAGTCTTACCCATACTGGGACATTCTCAAAAATAGAGTCTAAGAGGTCTAGATTAGAAGACAATTTCTTTAGAGCCAGGGATGATTTCCCTATAACCCATGGACCACCACTTCTAACTGCCAAGATATCCTCTCTGCAAGTGAAATCAAATGTGAAAAATCCCTTTGGGAGTGCTGCTACTGAAACTTTTCCATTAGTTCTCCATTTTTTTTGACAAAATCCCTAACCACTTCAATGTTTGGTCTAGGGCCCATAAATTTCCCAACCAGGGTTCTTTCCATTAAAGCAATATTGTGATCAATTAACAGATCTGGCACAAAAATTGCAAACTTACCTTTTTTAGGGATATAAATATTTTACACCGGAGGGAAAGATGACTTTCCATTTGGTTTTACCCCAAACAGAGAGGTCTAGGGTTTGCGATTGCCTCTAATGTCACCAGTGGTCCTCACCACACCTTTGGATTTTTCATTTTTTTGACCGGCAGGGGAGCCCATAGGATTAGCTGCCAGAATATCCTTTCCTCCCGGATCCACCAGGATTTTGTTTCCGGAATCCACATCATCTGGATTAGCCTCACCTTGCTTCATACTCGAACCTAGCGCCTGTTCCCCCTATGATTTCTCAGATTTTGCCCTACCTCCATTTCCAATGCTTGATCTTTCAAAATCCTTCTTTTCCCGCCCATGCTCATGCCCGCGCTCGTGTGCCTCCATTTTTTTTTGGAGAAGCAGTTTTTCATTTACTTAGTTGTTTGCATATCACAGTGTGTTTTCAAACATAGCTTTAATTTCACTTTTGCATTCATTTTCATCCATTCAGATTAGTCAATTGCATTTAGTTAATTTCATTTAGGTTAGAAAACATCACACATAACACTATTTGAATGAACTAGTTTGCATTTTTGGGCTAATTCTCTCCTTTTAGGTGAAAAACCCTAGAAGAGTTAGAGAAGTCCTGAGAGCCAAAAATCAACAATTCATTTAGGCTTTCTATTTTTTGGTATTTTATGATTAATCAATAGAAAGAACAAGATAATAATGAAAAAAGAAAAAATTCCTATGGTTCAATTGTAGATGAGGGTCCCCTTTTGGCTACAAGTGGGGAAGGCGGTTTAAACATTCATGCCAATAAGAGACATGAAGAAGCCTAAATCAAGTGGGATTATCAATCTTTGTACGTACAAGGAACCATAAGATATGGTGAAAATTTATTAACAAGGCTTTACAAGCTAAACTAGGGGTATCCTCTATATACCACAAGGATACATGAGGCCTAATGCATAGATGACAGATAATACTACCAAGCAACCAAGAGGAAAGGATAACCCAATCCCCACCTTCACTTCTCTAAGGTATAAATTTTATAGAGTCTTAGCCTAGATTAACAATATTCAACTTCTATGAGGTGTGTATTTTGATTATCCTCTCACTCTTTATACTCTACTATGTTGAAGTGATCAACCCAAGATCTTCAATCTACAACATCAAATAACCTCCACAAGAAATAGAGAGAAGAAACAATGGAAGATGTTATTCCACCTGTTGGATCTCAAAAATGTAGGTTACAAATCCTAAGAGGATGCCAAGCTCTATGATCAGACTTGTAATGTTTTTGAACCAATGAATGGAGTTAACCTATTCAGTTGATGACTCCCTATACTTCAGATTCTGTTAGACCTAGGCGGGTGGACCTTTATAATGGAGTAGATTAGAGGAATGTATGATTTGGTTGAATTGATGGATCTATCCACTGTGGCATTGGTCACGCCCACAAAAGGATATAAAAGTCACAGCAGAACTAAACTTGGGAATTGGAAATTCCAATAGGCAACTAACTTCTTCTCATGGTCATTCATTTACTTGTCAAACCAGGGCATGTATACTTTAAATGGAGCAGCACGGTATGTGCACTAAGAACTAGTTTCCAGTCACCATCTATAGAAAACAAATACTTAAAAGTAATGCAATGTAAATATTTTTAACTCAAACACAACTCAGCTAAAACAGAAATCATAACAGCTATTATTAATGGACAAACTGTGAACTGGCTTTATGCTGCAGGAACAGACACAGGGATGGATTCCCAATGTTGCAGGAACAATACAAAGTTGAGTTTGCATTGAAATCTACAGAAATAGACTCTAACTGGTAATCAACATGAAATGAATGGTTAACTACAAAAACTTGCTACAAAATACTTACTAAGTGGCCCCCCTTAGCAAGTATCAACTAGATTACACAAGAAGTTGACTCAAAGCTTCATCAAATTTTATTCATACTCAGAACTAGGATACATCGATTACTCTATTTTTAGAAGAAAAACTTTAACATAGAACTCTATTGCTTATTCAACTTAATTTTAGCACATACTGTTTCATCCTCATCCACTCGTGTAGGAGGAACGGTTATTTAAATGAAAAAGACAACAAACTAACTAACAGAGGAAGTTGTGATCATAAATACATTCTGAATCCACGGAACAGATATATTCATAAATGAAAGTCTACTTGCTCGACGCGACCCAGAGAAAATATAGCATTACACACTCCCTAGATCAAAGGATCGTTAAAGATTCTTCCCAAAGATTTGGTCAAAGAGTTATTACTGGAACGACTTCTTCAACAGAGTTGAGATTCTTGCGCTTGATCAGTTTCTGCTCCCTCCAACAATCCTACAATAAATGACAGAGGCGAAGGAAAACATACACACAAGTAACACGACATCTATTCATTAATCACATGTTAATCCTATTCCATTATCCAAAATCATAAGCATTTATTAGCCATGCGGGAGGTGAAAAAGGTAATTAATGAAGTTGTCAAGCTACAGGAATATGGAATTCATTGCTATAGGATACCACCCGAAAAGTCTTTAATCAACAGGTTTAAACAAAAAGTAAGAGTATCAAAAGTTCAAACTATGAGCATATTTAAGGCTCATCATTTTTCCCCCTACTTAGCATAATGCTGGTCCTCCAACATTGACTTTGCTTGCTATTTCCCTAAAATTTGTTGGAGAAGCATGACCCTGCAATGAAGTTCCAAACTTGTAGTAAAAACCTCTGGTAAACTCCCATCTTTCATATCTGCGCTTCTCTATTTCTTCATTAATTTCGTTGGCTTGGTAAGGATAGAGCGGTCATATTAAAATTGGATGTTGGAAGGTCAGTGGCATCCATAATTCAAATCTGCTTTGCAAACCCAGTTGCATGTACCTTTCTGATCTCCTCAGTGCTGCTGTGAAGTTCAATAGACTGTGAGGCTCTGTCCTTCTTAGACCAACTGTCAATTTCTCCCACCTTGCCTCAATCCTGGAAGAGGCAAGTTTCCAAAATATATATTTCTATTCTTTGAACTCATTGTATACCTATTTTCTGATATCAAAAAAATTTTGCTCTTTCCTGAGGGTAATTCGATCCATAAGTAACGTTAAGCCAGGTTCTAAAACCTGTGCATGGATCTGAACTCTCAGCTCTTAGAAGAACAGGTTCATCTCTTTCTACTTCTTCATAAGTTTCCAATTGTCTCCCATAATTGACCTCATTTGCAGCCCAAGACATAAGTGCTCTTAGATGAATATCACCAATATAAAGAAGGGGGTTCCATTCAGTTTCTGTAGGAATTAAATAACCATGTAAATAAAGTTCACACATGGAGTTTTTCAACCAATTAGGGGCCACTTCATAAGCATCATAGAATTCTTTGGCTGTTTCAATTTCAAGATCCAAATTTCTGGAGATCCTCATTAATTTGAACCAAACAAATTGTTCATTTAGGCACATTGCATATACTTTGGGTAGCGGCCTACACTCCATTATCTGTCTAGTTATTTTCATCATTTTATCCATTTTCTTCTGCATATCTTGAATTTCTTGCTTTTGCCTTTCAATTTCCCTATGTAGCTTTTTCTTTTCTTCATCCTATAAACTTTGCTGGACTTCAAGTTTGGTGAGATGGTGAAAACATAAAGTCTGGAATGACACAGGCTTCCAATTAAATTTTAGAAATTCCAAGTATGCAATCAGTAGAGTCCTTTTATACACAACTAAATCTGTGCAAACTTGAGTGGGAAATGGATTATTATAAGGTATTTTAGGTGGTTCAAGCACACCTTCTTGCTATAGGACACAATCCTCTTGCTGCAGGATGAAACCCTGTTGCCGTACATGAGAAGATTGTTCTTCCTCAGAAATTTTCTCAGTTGCACAAGCCAAGTCATCCAGACTCGACATTTTCCCTTTATCAACATTACTAGGTTGTGCTGCCTCAGGAACAGCAGAGGAGCTTTGTGGAACATTTGCAGATATATCCAGGGAGTTATCATGACCTGACTCAGCAGAGTCCTCCGATATTATGACAGTTTCTATTTGCATGGAGGTTGCAGCATGCTTAGACTGTTTTCTCAATGAACTCCTTCTTGGTAGTTTTGCATAAGAAGTAGTAGCAAAAGATGCTTCCTTAGCAGTCCTCTTCCTAGCTGGTCTTGAAGATCTAGACTCGGCAGGGGAAGAAGAAATTGAAATTGGAGTATTAATGGGTGTTGCTGCAGGAGAGACAGAAACATGGGAAGACTTTGCAGGAGAGGATGAGGCAAAAAGTTTTTGTCTTCGAGTATGTGGGTCCGACTCAGGAGTCTACCCTACCCTAGATGACTCACCTATAATTGTCTTTCCTTTTTCCCTCCTAGCAGCAGACCTTGTTTGCACAACAGTAGAGGACGTCAGTATGGAAGCTGCAGGATTGGGTGCTGCAGGAGCAGCGGATTCTTGCTCTGTTTCAGTACTTGTGGACTCAATTCTCATTTTCTTTCTTCTAGGCTTTGTGGGTAGTACCCTAGGGGGTTTAGGCGGTTAAAGAATTTTTTAGAGAACAAACTCATTCCAAGAAAGAGGTGAAACATCTCTTAAAGATCGCTCAGCCAAAAGTTTTATTAGGGCATGATATGTGATAGAGTTTTGTTTACCCATTTGGATTTCATGTGCACTATTTTGAAAAAGGTTCAACAAGAAATTCATAACATTCACTACTAGTCCATGTCTCATATGACTTAACAATTTGAAATGATATGAATGTAGGTAAGAGAAGCGCCCTTCACAAGTTAAATACCTAATAACAAAGATGGTGTATTCAGAGTATGGATAAGGCAGGGACATTCTTTTGCATCCTTTTTTTGAAATTTCCAAAGGCCCATCAGCTGGTAGGGTAAACTCTACCCTAGCAGAGACAACATCCCTTCCAACAGGAAAATTTTCACCCACTGCCTCTGTATGCTGCAGGGCAACTTTTCTCATTTCGTCCAAAGCATTTAGCTGCAGGAGACGTTCCTTCTGTGCTTCAAATATTTCCATATTGAGTTCAAGAGCTGTCCTCAAAGTTTTATGCTCAAATTCGATGGGCAACATGGCTATTTTCCCATAAAGTAGTTCAAAAGGTGTAAACCCAGTTGTTGTCTTCCATGCATTTCGGTAGGCCCAGACTGCTTCAGGAAGTATACTGCTCTAATATTTCCTATGAAGCTGCATTGTCTTTGTTAGTATCTCCTCAATTTCCTTGTTTGTAACCTCCACCTGACCATTGGCTTGAGGGTGATAGGGGCTGGACTTCCTATGTTTGATTTTATAGTCATTCATTAGTGCAGTGATCAAATTAGATGTGAACTGAGCTCCCTGATCAGTTACAAGCTCTATGGGAACTCCAAATCTAGTGAAAATTTGCTCATATAGAAATTCAACAACCTTGTTATCACGAGCATGAGTCATTTCCTTTACTTCAACACACTTTGTTACATAATCCGTGCAAACCAGAATGTATGATTTACCATTTGATGGTGGATCAATTGGTCCAACAAAATCCATTCCCCATTTATCAAAGGGGGTGACAATTACCTGTGGATATAGTGGCATTTCATCTGACCTGGTTGGTCTTCCCATACGTTGGCATCTGTCACATTTCCTTGTATAAGCTACAACATCCTTGTGTAATGTTGGCCAATAGTATCCTGTTGTAAGAACCTTCATTGATGTTCTCTTTGATGCAAAATGTCCCCCGCATGGTTCATCATGGCAAGCATGCAAGATATCATAAGTCTCATCTTCTCTTACACATCTTCACATAACTTCATTAGGTCCAGTGTAAAAAAGACAATTTACAATCAATGAAAAGTTAAAACTTTTCTCAATTAACAATTTCTTTTCTTTTGGGGAAAAGTGAGCTGGTATTCTACTTGCTGCTAGATAATTGGCAATGTCTGCATACCATGGAGTATGTGCAGCAATGGAAAATAGGTGTTCATCAAGGAATCTATCATCAATGACTTCGTGTTCAGCAGGTGCAGTTATTTAAAGCCTTGATAAAAAATCAGCTACAACATTAGCTCTTCCTAGTTTATCAATGATTGTAATGTCAAATTCTTGTAACAACAAGAGCCATCTTGCCAACCTACCAGAAATGGCAGGCTTGTTCATCAGATACCTGATTGCTGCATGGTCAGTGTGGATAAATATTTGATAACCTGTGACACAATGCCTAAATTTATTCAAAGCATACACTACTGCTAACAACTCCTTTTCTGTAATAGTGTAGTTTAGCTCAGGACCTTGAAGGTTTTTGCTAATAAAATAGATAGCATGCTCAAGTGAATTTTCTTTTTGGCTTAAAATTGCCCCTATACCAAAATCAGAAGCATCAGCATGTATGTGAAAAGGCAAAGTCCACTTTGGACCTTGAAGAATAGGGGCTTTAGTAAGCAAGTCCTTTAGTTGCAGGAAATATTTTTCATAGGCCTTCATCCAATCAAATTGAGACTCCTTGGTTAATAAGGCATATAGTGGACTGAAAATTTTGCTGAAATCTTTTATAAACCTTCTATAATACCCTGCATGACCAAGGAAGCTTCTGAAATCCTTTTTTTTTACAGGAGTTTGTAAATTTAGAATAACTTCAATTTTAGCAGGGTCAACCTGAATTCCATTCTTGGAAATATGATGGCCAAGAACAATACCTTCTTCCATCATTATAAAGCACTTTTCACTGTTCAGAGACAAATTTTTCTCTTTGCATCTTTTCAATACTTTTTCTAAATTCACCAGTGCTTCTTCAAATGTAACTCTATAGGTAGTGAAGTCATCCATATAAATCTCCATACAGTCATGAGATATATCAGCAAAAATACTAATTATTGCTCTCTAAAATGTTGCTGGCGCATTGCATAGACCAAAAGGCAAGACTAAGTAAGAAAATGTCCCCCATGGACAGGTAAAAGTGGTCTTATCTTGATCTTTAGGGGCAATTTTTATCTGATTGTACCCACTGTAGCCATCCAAGAAGGAAAAATATATTTTACCAGACAATGAGTCTAGCACTTGGTCTACAAAGGGCAGTATAAAGTGATCTATTTTAGTGGCAGTGTTCAACTCTCTGTAATCTACACACACTCTCCATTTTCCTCCCTTTTTAGGGACAATAACCAATGGAGAGACCCACTGACTGTCAGAAATTGGATAAATAAAACCAGCATCAAGCAACTTTTGAAGCTCATTCTTAACTATTTCTCTAAGTGCTAGATTTATTCTTCTTTGAGGCTGCCTAACTGGTAAATAGTCTTCTTTGATATAGATCCTATGAGTACAAATTCGAGGATCTATTCCTTGCATGTCCCCATATTCCCATGCAAAATCTTTTTGGTGATCTTGTAGCATTTTGAATAGGACAGCCTGTTGAGATTGTGACAGCTTGCTATTGATATTCAAACAGTGACCTGGAGACAATTCTATCTACTTCGTGAGATCACTCATAGAATCTACAAGTGATGTTTGTACCTCTTGTGGAAGCAAGTTATGAAAAATTGCAAGAAATTTAGGCAGCAAACTCTTAGAATTTAGTTGCTGCAGGAAACATTGTAGATGACTGTTGTTTGGATGAGATGAACTACCCGTATCAGAGTTAGACTGCAAAATTTGAAAAAGCAAGGCATCCTCATTCTAAAGTGGTGAGAATGGATCAGTTTGAAGCATCATTAACTGAACCAACGAATTGACTTCTTCAGTTTCTTCCCCCACATCTGGCCAAACAGGTTGGGACAAATCTGGTTGAGGTCTAGTAGGCGGATACAAGGCCAATTTTTTTGTGGACTGTCCATTAGAAATAGTCATATCTCCAAAATGACATCCTATAAAAGCATCAACAATTGCTAACCATGGTCTACCTAGGATAACTGGGTATCCTCCTAAAGTTTCCTTAACAGATAATATTGTAAAATCAGCTAGATACTCCCAAGATTCAAGAGTAACAATTACATCTTCCACCATTCCATCAGGTTTGACTTTGGAACTATCTGCAAGCTGCAGGACTGTAGGTGTAGACCTAATGTTTAGAATGTTCAAGTAGTCCATAGTATGCTTGGTCATGACACTGATGGCATCACTAAGGTTAATCAAAACATTTTTTACAATTTGGCCATTTATATGTACTTGCACTACAAGACTTCCAGGGTTAATGTACTTTGGAATGACTACATTTCCCAACATTATATCAGCCAATTTCCCTAAGACATGAATTGTTTGGGGATTCTTTTTCTTCTGTCCAGGCTTCTTTAAACATGCCTCTTTAATGGCTTTTCCAAAAATAGGAACATCTTTAATGGCCTGAAATAAAGGGATTTGAATTTGTACATTCTTTAGCTGATCGAGAATGTCAAAAGTGGGTTCTTCCATGGCTTTAGGTGCGGTACTTTGTAACCTCTAAGGAAAAGGTGGTTTGTCTTGACTTTGCAAAATAGGCTCCTTAGAAACCGTATCAGTTATAGGCATTTGCTCAGTAGGAACAACAGGTACAATAGGTTCTTCAGTGGGTGAATTTGGCATCTCAGTAATTAAAGGCGGTTGTGGAGCAGGAAGAATGGTTCCATACCTCAAATGGATATCATGAAGGTTTAAAGCATAAGCTTGATATTGGTTGGCTTCAGCAAAATACGTGGGTTGCTGTGGCTACTGCTATTTCTTATTATTGGGATTTGGCAATGGCTAAGCAGGCATAGGCATTTGTTTTGGAGGGCCAGTATTTGTGGCAGTTGCTGCAGGAGGTGGCATGAGGGCTCGAGGTTGTGGCTGTGGAAGCTGTAGGAACCCAGGGGACTAGTTCTGCCATTGCTGAGGACCTCTCCATTGAGGACTCTGCTTCCAATTACCTTGGGGTGGGGTCCATTGTCCTTGTGGTTGCTGCCAACCTCCTTGAGGACATTGCCATTGAGGGGACTGATAATTAGGCCAATTTGGTTGAGATGTATTCCAAGGTGGTGGTGGTCCATATGAGGGTTTCCATTGGTTATTATAGCTAGAATAAGGATTACCAAAAGTCAAAGGGTCTTGAGGCATACCTTGTCTTTGAGCCCATAGTCTCCTTTGTGCAACGTAGAACAATTGATCATCATCACCTTCTACTGGCTTAAAGTCAGTAGGTAATTGCTTAGCTTCCAGATTAGCCACCATCTTGCATCTGCAATGTCGTTTCTTTTGCCTAAATGTGGCAAGAACTCGGCCAAGATTGCTTCAGCTACCTCATGTGTCTTTCGAGCTTGCATAGTGTCTAGTTGTGTCGCCATATTGTTAATGATATCCTGCTTGAAATCAGACAACAAATTTGTTATCTCCATTCGGGAGACTCCACCAGAAGAAGACTTGCCCACTGTAGCTTGATGACTTTGACCTTTCTTCACATTTTCTTGAGAGTAATTGAGACATATTTTCTTAATGTCATCCCAAGGCAGTTGAGTTATATCACCTCCTCCCATCAGGTCCAGGGCGTCTATACAAGCATCAATGATTCCCCTTAGAAAAAGTAGTTTCTGAGAGTCTTCGTTGAGAGTATGGTTTGAATTCCTTTTCAGGGAAAATAAGAATCTGGAGATATAATCCTCTAGACTTTCATCCTCCTTCTGCTGAATTCTGAATATGTCATCACCTTTACTAGCACTCTTATAATATTCCTTATATTTCTCAAGGAATTTCATTTGCATGGCTGCCCAACTATCAACAACACCCCTTCCCAAACTCATGAACCATCTGAGAGCTCCCTCCTTCAAGGTGGAAGGAAACAACTCCAACTTGTGAGCATTTGAAGTGTAGTCATAACTGCGATAGAGGATATCAAACTCAAATAGGAAAGTTTCAGGGTCCTCCGTAACTAGGCCATAGAACTTGGGAAGTAGTGAAGAAGGAATATTCTTGAGGTTATCAGTCTTTTGCTGAGGAACAATGGGAAACTAAAAAGATGGAGGTGGGTTAGGTGGGTTATTTTCCACATTTATGTGTTGGAATATCAGTGCAAATGGATTTTTCTCAGGTTCTTTGTCAACTGGGTTAAATGGTAATTCAACAAACAGGTTTTCAAGGAGGAACCTTCCCAGTGTGTGTCTTCTTCTTCTATGCATGCAATAGAATAAATGGTATTTGAAAAGAATTTTAAAATACTTGAGAAACTGACTAAACTACTGCTAACAATGACTATAGCAGGTTCTTAGATTGACACCATCCCCGACAATGGCGCCAAAAATGGTCACGCCCACAAAAGGATATAAAAGTCACAGCAGAACTAAACCTGGGAATTGGACATTCCAACAGGTGACTAACTTCTTCTCATGGTTGTTCATTTACTTGTCAAACCAGGGCATGTATACTTTAAATGGAGCAGCACGGTATGTGCACTAAGAACTAGTTTCCAGTCACCATCTATAGAAAACAAATACTTAAAAGTAATGCAACGTAAAGCTTTTTAACTCAAACACAACTCAGCTAAAACATAAATCATAATAGCTATTATTAATGGACAAACTGTGAACTGGCTTTATGCTGTAGGAACAGACACAGGGATGGATTCCCAATGCTACAGGAACAATACAAAGCTGAGTTTGCGTTGAAATCTACAGAAATAGACTCTAACTGGTAATCAACATGAAATGAATGGTTAACTACAACAACTTGCTACAGAATACTTACTAAGTGGGCCCCCTTAGCAAGCATCAACTAGATTACACAAGAAGTTGACTCAAAGCTTCATCAAATTTTATTTATACTCAGAACCAGGATACATCGATTACTCTATTTTTAGAAGAAAAACTTTAACACATAACTCTATTGCTTATTCAACTTAATTTTAACACATACTGTTTCATCCTTGTCCACTCACGTAGGAGGAATGATTATTTAAATGAAAAAGACAACAAACTAACTAATAGAGGAAGTCGTGATCATAAATACATTTTGAATCTGCAGAACAAATATTCATAAATGAAAGTCTATCTGCTCGACGCGACCCAGAGAAAATATAGCATTACACACTCCCTAGATCAAAGGATCGTTAAAGCTTCTTCCCAAAGATTCGGTCAAAGAGTTATTACTGGAACAACTTCTTCAACAGAGTCAAGATTCTTGCACTTGATTAGTTTCTGCTCCCTCCAACAATCCTGCAATAAATGACAGGCGAAGGAAAACATACACACAAGTAACACTACATCTATTCATTAATCACATGTTAATCCTATTCCATTATGCAAAATCATAAGCATATATCAGCTATGCGGGAGGTGAAAAAGGTAATTAATGAAGTTGTCAAGCTACAGGAATATGGAATTCATTGCTACATGATACCACCCGAAAAGTCTTTAATCAACAGGTTTAAACAAAAAGTAAGAGTATCAAAAGTTCAAACTATGAGCATATTTAAGTCTCATCAAGCATAAAGTGGAATAGATGAAGGCTTACTAACTACTCCTATTGAAATTTGAAATGTGAATGTTTGAATAAGATTTTATGAAACTCTAAAATAGAATGGGTAAGACCAGTACCTACTTTTGTTGGGCTAATGGAGTCAAGAGGTGAATGATATGTGACTTACTTACTGGCTACAATTTGAATTTCTTGGTACTTGTGACTGCTTATACCTCGTATAAATGTGAAAGGATGTAACTATCAAACTCTTCTTATTGATCCAAATGATTCTTACTAGGTTACTGTGATTAATTAATAGGAAATTTTAATCCTTCCTTGAAGGAAACAATTAATTGAATCAGAAAAAAGTAGCAAATGTGCCTTGACAAATCAAATAATTTTGATTTGAATAACAAGATAGAACCAAACTGGAGACAGTGTGATAATTTTATCAATTATAGGGCTCTTCTTATCGATCCAAATAACACTTCTAGATTACTGTGATTGACTAGAAGGATTTTAATTCTTTTAAAGAAATCAATTAATCCCACCACACAAGAACAACAAATGTGCCTTGATAAATTGAATATATCCTTGATACACCAATTTAAATAATAAGGAAATATTAAGTTGGAGACAATCAAATAATCGTATATTTTCAACAAACAATTAACACTATATTTTAGCCACCAAATTAAAACTTCTTCTCCATTTGCATTATTTCAAAATATTTTTCCATACACATCATAATGTCTTGTTTCAACAACTGATCAACCTATCCAACTACTAATGATTTCATAACCTACTACCTATATCTTTGATGATTTTATTTCATCTTACATATATACATTGTATTTTTAGGGCTATGACCCTTCGTATCTATTCGTTGCATCTCTTCAGTATTCTTCTCCTTTGACAAAAATATTTAATCAATTGCCTTTGGAAAATAAAATATTTTAATGTTCATTATCTCCTTGAAATTAATTTTAGTGATTATCAAATCTTTCCTTTGCTAGAAATCTTCACTCTTCACCCATTAAAATAAAAATAATGACCCGCTTTATAACTTCTTTGGTGTAAATCTTTTCCCTCCTGTTGAAAAATAAAGTATTTGGCAATACTTTAATTTTAACTTTTTTACCAGAAATTTTTATTTCCACCTAATTAATGCTCTTCAGATAAAAATAATCATCCATTAAATGATTTAATGTATTTATTTTTAACCTCCTTGGTAAAAATCCACCACTTGTACATTTTGGCATGATTAAAATAAGCCTTGGGTAAAATAATTACCCATTCTCAGATCCCCTTGATAAAAAAATGTGAAGTTTGTACCTTCTCGAAGTAATATTCCTTTTCAATATAATTATACTTTAATCAACCTTTTGTTTGCACTTTGACCACATGTATTCATGTTTCGAGGTGACTTGAAGCACCGAGGAGACTTATTTTATCTCTACCAATCTTGCTTCTTTCACCGATGAATTTCCTCAACGTTTAATGGTTACCGATATGTAATTTTTACTTCGATGAAGTTATCAAGCTAATGCATGCTCCCCTTTTGAAGGGACTCCCAAATTACTTGCTTCAACACCTGCTTCTCTCCCCAAAAACCTCATCAGAGAAACCTACACTTTAATCGGAGAGATTTGAGGAATCTACTCTGACAGTACATATCTCTCCAATGGATTATTCTATGCATTACTGCTGTAACATGACGACTCAAAATTAATGCCTTTTGATAAGGGTTTGTTTTGCATTATTGATTTTAAGGTTTCTATTCTTACAAAGATTCTTGGTGACTTCCGCAATAAGATTTGCACTTTGATATTTGGTTCCAACACCTCCATCGGGCTTACACACAAAAGATAAATAGCCAACAAAATTAGAATGGATTTACCCAAGGGAGGCTCGAATATAGTCTATTATTATGATGCGGCCTTCATTTATTTTCTCGAATATAGTCCATTATTATGATGCGGCCTTCATTTCTTTTCAACACTGCCTGTTCTACAACATTCATTGATAATGGCATTAATTAATTCCTAAATTTGATGCACCTCCTCTGATGCCACTTTATACTTTTGTATCACTTTCTTCTCATCAATTGCATGGATAACAATTCCTGAAGGTTCATCTGGGTCATCTAAATCAAGCTATCTAGGATGGTAATCAAGTTCACACATCCTATTAAGCCACGAAGGTGGGTCTTATGGATGCTATATCTGCATTTTGGCTCAAAAACAAACAAACATGAGTATTGTTAGTTAAATCAAGCAAATTAGATATAGCATCCCTATGAAATAATTGCTCATGTTATCTATGCAAACAAAGTAAGTTATCAAAATAAGCTAAATGAAAGCATAAGAAAACAAGAGTCAAATTCTATCCTATAGCGGATTGGTGCTTCTATGGAAAGAAGCCCTTTCCCAATCCTTTGTTAAGCTCAATGATGAAATTGATATGAAGGTATTATGAAGATGAAAAAAATTAGCTCTCAATTGAAGAGAGTAACTTTGCATGAGGATTGTGGATTTGTGGAGATGAAATGCTAAAATTGTGGAGTTGTGGAGGATTAAATCAATGGAGATGATCTCTATTTAAAGATTCTCAAGTTGAAAGAATGCTTATGAGAGAGCAATGTGGGATAAAAAACAAGCCAATCAAAAGAGGCCACTTGTCAACTTGTGATAGGTTGGAGGATGAACACATTTTGGTCAATGTGCAAAAGAGAGGGAGATTCAAATTTGAATTTGAGAGTTAAATGTTGAGTTTGACTTGTGCAAGAGCTCATGAATGCTTTGTTGGATGTACATGTCCACTTGTTTTTGAATTCAAATTTGAGGGAATATTCCTCAAAGATGCCATGTTGATGGAAAATGCTGATTTATAAATGAATTAAAATAATCTATTGGTGCAAGTGGGAAAAGCTAGAGGATGTGATGGGTGGTTAGATTAGGCTAATCAGGATTAGTTTAGCTTAGGTGATGATTAGTTGATTTTGACCCATTTGACTTGAATATTTGGATTTATTTAAATCAAGAGGAGAAATATGCATTTGGATTTCAATTAAATAAAGTTTGGTTTATTTAATTAAAAGGTTGATGTTTGATTTATTTAATTTAAATGAACAACCTTAGGAATGAATTTAATGAGTTTAATTTACCTGATGAATGGATGAAGGTGAACTTGATTAATTTAATGAGTGGATGAATGTGAACTTGGTTTACTTGATGAATGGACCTAATTAAATGCATGATGCTAATTTTGCATGTCTACATTTTTCCCCTCTTTGAAGCAATTTACTTGCTGCATTGGTTCAAAGAATAAACTTGCCATGATCAAAATTCAAAAAAATTCTAATTTTTTCATTTGCCCCTATGGAAAGAAGTACACTAGTACATTGCCCCCTCGAGAGATCTATCGAAAAGATTCAATTTAAGGGTTGATCTCACGATAAAGAGGTTCAAACTGGATGGTTAGGGATGATGATGTGAATGAGATGGTTTTAAGATGCTTAGAATAACAAATCTATATTATCTTAAACAACTTAAATGATGATATGATGTGATGATGGATGAGATGGATGATGTGAAATGCTATGACTATGCAATGGATGTTTTATGCAAATGTATGATTTTATGAGATGCTTAGACTAACAGATCTATATTATGATAATGATTATGCATGTGAGATGATATGCAGAATACTAATGGTTCGTGGATGCAAGATGTATGCACTATTGATGATGATTAACTATTCATGAGGTGATGTTAGTGTGGAAAAGAAGAAATCAGGTGATGACAAGAGGATCCAACAAGTCCATGATCTGACGAGACTTTATTAGAGATGATGATGATAGATGATGATGATAAATGGATGATGAAAATTGGATGATTTGCTTATCAAGGATTGGGACTTTAAAAGGGCTACTTGCTTTATGTTTGATAACAAATATAAGCACGATGCATCATGGTATAAAGAACCAGGATGGCGCTGTACCTAGTGCGATGGACTTTGACTCAAAAAATAGATAGGAGTATTCTTGTTCACACTTGACATACAAAAACCTTGCTAGGATGTACCTAACAAAGTATTCACCAAGTTATTTTACAAGAACATCCAACAAGCACAACAAACAAAAGGATAATCATCATTGCCCCATTCCTATCTCTCTAAATCCTTCGTTCGATATCATCGAGATGTCTTTGGAATGAGAGCAATAAGATAAATCAAAAGAAAAGATCAAGTATGCAAACAAATCAATGTTCTTCATACCTCTAGCCAAAGGGATTTGTTTTGATAGGATAAGAATCCAAGTGAAATCCAAAATGATGCCCATTGTCGGAATGATATATCCTAGGATATGCATTGTATAGGATGATGATGGTTTGATAAGTTGATTGATAGGCTGTTGATATAAGGTTGATTGACATGTTTACGATTGATCAAGAGTTTGATGTTGCATTTAACGATTTGTTTCTTTGATTTTGATTTTGTGTTTGAAGTTTGCTTTTGCTAATTGTTGCGATTGTTTCTATAATTTGTATTGCCAAAGGATGAAGGTGATGATTAGTTTATTATGGAGGATTGATTATTTCAAGTGAAAGCGAGATGAGACGGATGGATTTTTTCAAATATTTGGATGTTTTTGACATTTTTGGAATGTTTTGAGGCTGTTTTTGGTATTTTCAAGATTTTACAAATGTTTTGATTTTTGATTTTTTTGAATGTTTTGGGGTTTTCTGAGATTTTATGAATGTTTTTGGATTTTGTGTTTTTTTTTAATTTTTTTTGGATTTTGATGTCTCGGGGGCTGATCAAAGATTAGCCTTGCCTATGTTTAAGCTTAGAGACGACGTAGTTCGAATACCATGTTTTTGATGTTTTTTTATTTTTTGAGTGTTTTTGGATTTTCGCATGATTTTGACGATTTGGATATGGAGATGTCTGATGCTATCAGTGCTCTGTTTTTGGATTTTTTTGAAAACCAAGCTAAGGTTGATTGATCAAATTGATGGATTGATGATGATGATAACATTGTTGAGGATACACAACAATGCAAGGATTTGATTGATCAGGATTGATGATGATAACATTGTTGAGGATGCACAACAATGCAAGGATTGATTGATCAGGATTGATGACGATAACATTGTTGAGGACGCACAACAATGCAAGGATTGATTGATTAGGATTGATGATGATAACATTGTTGAGGATGTACAACAATGCAAGGATAGTGTTAAGCAACACAATGATCGGGAAGGATATCCCAAGATTATGGATTGATTGAATTCGATTTATCAGGATTATTGAAGCTTGGTTTGGAAAAAAATTTGTTCGAATGATTTAATGTGATATGGACATACAAATTAGATATGACTAATATCGATTGTTTGGATCGATGTTCAATTGAAGATAAAACTTGATAAGGAACATCTTTAAATCAAAATGTACCATGGGCTAGTGATTTGGATTTTGGATCACAATTATTTGACCAATTTGATTTCATGTTTACCAATGTTCGGATCACCACATAAGTTGGAGGGTATAGATCAAGATTTATTCTCGAAGCAAGATGTAAATATCTGCCCCCAGTGTCTAGCAATGTATGGAATGTCATGGATAGACGCTTGGATAGGTGTGTGGATGGATGGATATGGTAAGCATGCAAAGGATTCCAAGGATTATCTTACGATAAGATAATGTGTTCAGATAAAGAATGCTCATTGGATAATGCTTCATGGCTCAGATAACACTGGGTAGAATAGGATCAATGAAAATGACCCATATCAAGATGTTTACCGTAAGCAAGCATAAAGTGTGCCCCAAACTTTCATCAAGATCAAGATAACTTGGATGATAGATACAGATGGATGAAAATGGATTAGATAAATGGTTCATGGATGCATGGATTTATTATGGCTAAGATGGATGGAATGATGGCCTTATTATGGATGGGATGAGATGCTTCCACCTAAACTGGCGCACGTAGATGCTCGATTCTACTCATGACGCCTGTTTGCCAGGTTTTCATCATGGTCTTGCCCAAAGCGCCACCGTAATGGTTTTCACTAGAGGACGATTTTTCTCTTTACTATTTTCAATTCTTTTTCTGATTTTTTTGAATTTTCATATTTTTTTCTTTTTTGATTTTTTTTGAAAGATTTTAAGCTCATGCTGAATCACAGGGTGTTGCTAATGTAGATGCCCCTGTCATAATGTGCCATCAATATCCTACCTGAAGAAGTTGCTTTGCTAAGATACATGCACTTGAATGCAACTTTTGAGATTCTTGATCTGCTTCGTCAATACCGGAGTTAACTTTGTCTTTATGCGCACATCGTGATAGAGTGCCTTCAAAATCTTTATGATGAAGGGTCATTGCCAATACATGGTCAATTTGAGAATTGGATATCATGCATGGAGGCGTGGATGGAGTGTGTTTAGGGATAAGAGATGGATTGGTTGATAGTTTGGAACCTTTGACTCTCCAAACTTGGGAAGATGAGCAATGATGGGTGGATACAAATGTGAACATGGAATTAGGACCAACTGCTTGATACACTTTGTACGTTGCTTGAAAAGCTTGCTTTTTCTTTTGTGGACATCTTGATGGATACTTTTCCCTTTTTTATTTTGCCCCATAGTTTCTTTAACTAATGGAGTTTGATAGGGATAATATTTCTTTGTGTTCTTTGGTATCCATTTGTACTTGATTTGTTCATTATGCTTCTCAACTTCTTTTGCTTTGATAACATTCTTCTTACTTTGATTCAACTCTTTCTTTTGACATTGGTCCCAATTTGTGGATGGGGTGATGGGTGGATGAAGATTCATGATGTGGCTAGTTGTAGTATTGACATCGGTTTCATCATAAGGATTCTTCATGCTTCCTATGTTGACGTTTGCTTGAGATGAAGTTGCCCCCAGTATTGTGGAAGTAATTCCTTCATGATTTGATTCCACCTGTTCTAAGAGATTTTGTTTAGAATGCATTCTCTGATAAACGACCACTGCAGATGATGTTATTTCGATTGGATGCTCTACTAACTTTGAAATATCTTTTTCTATCCGACCTGCTTTCTTGAGTGGAGAATGTTGGATACCTTCATACATGATGTCTTTAGTCTGGATTTTGGATATATCTGATCCTGATGTTGACAACTATATTTGGTTGTAGGAATCAATAACTTGCTCCTTTTGTGTAATAATATAAGGAGTAAAGAAAATCTTGTTCTGAATGAAGATCCTCTATGTGTCCATCTATAGAAAGCATCTCATTGTTAGATGGAGGAGTATGTGCATCTTGCATAGATAGGAGAGTGCCCATTAGATCATTATAGTATATTGGGGATACAAATTCTTGATTTTGAATGATTTCAGAGTTGTTTTCAACATGCTTTGGATCAAGTTCTTGACATGGGTCAGTTTCAAAGGATGGATTGCTTACAAAGGGTTCTTGGAGGTCATCATTAGGCATGGGGAATGGCTCAATATCCTCTTGATCTTTGAGTGGACTTGGATCAAGTGTCAAGTTTAGGATTCCTTCAGTATCTATAACCATGAGGTCAAAGGGGGTCAACATGTCTTGGAAAGGACCACTGCTAGACTTTGGTGAAAGATGTTGATCATGCTTTGGAATGAATTCTTGAGATACGTCCTCTAATTGATAAGGAAATGTAGAGAAATTTTCAACATGATCATAGGCCAACAAATCGTGCATTATGTCAATAGGATCAAAAAATCCTAGCAGTCCTTGAAATAGATCACTAAAAAGTGGCTCTTGATGTATGGTGAGTTGATCATCGGATGGGGTGGAAACATCTTCAAGGTGCTCATCAATGGAGAGATCTTGATCATTGTTTTCAACAATTGTGGTGGAGGGATTTCCAATGTCTTCAACCATAGGGTCAAATGATGTTGACATTTCTTGAATTGGATCATTGTCAAG
This sequence comes from Sequoia sempervirens, assembly GCA_007258455.2. Lineage (NCBI taxonomy): Eukaryota > Viridiplantae > Streptophyta > Pinopsida > Cupressales > Cupressaceae > Sequoia > Sequoia sempervirens. Next base: position 94,321 of record VDFB02380052.1, on the reverse strand, counting down.
TATTGTTGGTGGATTTTGATCATGATTGAAAAGTGACTCTTGACCTATGTTGATTTGATCTTCGAATGAAGTAGACACAACTCCAAGGTGCTCAGTGATGGATTGATCTTGCTCTTTGTTCTCAACAGTTGTGGTGGAGAGATTTCCAATGCTATCATCGTCCCCCATAGTGATTATCTTCTCATCAATTAGTTCTTGGATGAGTTTTTTGAGTCAAACACAATCTGATGTTTTGTGTCCCTTTATTCTATGATAATCAAAAAGTTGCTTCTCATTATACCCTGGTGGTTTTATGTTTGGTTCTTGATAGTTCACATAAATGAGGATTTTGATGAGATTTTCTTGTACCAATTGTTGCAAGACTGATTCGATTGGTCTCCCAAGTGGTGTGTATTTTCTTTTGTTACCTTGTGAGACTTGCACTCGACCTTTTGGTGATTGATTTTGGAGATGTGATTGGTCTTCGAGATGTGGTGATTGATTTTTGAGACATGGTGATTGATCTTCGAGACATGGGGGTTGGATTTGTTGATGTGGTCGATCTTGATATCTAACTTCTTGACATTGGAGATATTGTTCTTGGTGTGGTTGTGCACACAACTCAATGCTTTGATGACATGGTTCAACCAATGGAAGAGTGTATTGAATTTGGAGTGAAGATATCTCTTGGCTCAATAATTCAATTAGTTTGGCATGTGAAGCAAGTTGCTCTAGTGAAATTTGATTTTGATTTTGAGTTTGACTCCCTTGATTTGGCTTTTGTTCAAGAAAATTTGGGATGTACACTTGTGGTGTTCACATGGGATCATGGGAAAATTGATTTTGGACAATGTTTTGATTTGGGATGGTGTTCAAATTTGGCATGATAGGTTGAAATTGAATATTGTTGTGGTTGGGAATCACATTACCTTGATTTAGGTAACTTTGATTTTGCACAGTGTTACCTTGACTTGGATCAATACATGGAGTTTTTATCATCGTGTTTGGACTTTGAACAACATTTTTATGATTTGCAAACATATTTATCCCAAAGTTTGTCAGATTCATGTTTGGTAAAGTTGTACTTGGTACATTCACATTTGGCATGTTGGGATTTGATGAGATGACATTGTTCATTTGAAGGCTCATGCATTGATTGTTTGATTGATAGATTTGTAGTTTTGGATTTGGATTTAAATCTACCATTGGGAAAGGTCTCCCAAACTTTGATTTGGGCATACTCACATTTGTTGTACTATTGACATTTGTCAAAGGTAATGATCCCATGTATGGTTTTTATAGATGTGAGTGTTGATAATCAATCGGCATTGTAAGGCTTTGATAGCTTAGTTGACTTGGATTACTCATGATGTATGGATCAAGTTTATATTCCATGTTCCTCTTGTGTTTTGACCTTGTAGCAAAAGTGACCTCTAAGGTTCTTAGGACCAATGACGAGATGAAGGATGAAAGGGGTAAATGATATGAGTGTTTGAACGTTTAGGGACTTTGGATCAATGCTAGACTTAGGGTTTGATTTTGATTGTTTGATTTAGATAATAAACTTGTAAAACCTAAGATGTTAGATGTTATCTTAGGATGAACTTGTTCAAATGGGTGCTAATTTAACTAGAGGTATGAGAAAGGATGAATTCCCATACTTCTAACCAAACAAGGTGATTTTGATGATTTACCCAAGTCTAGAATGATGTTTTCAAAGATCTAAAGTTGTTTGGTGGGATGGAGATGATAAATGTTTGGAATGGATGAAGTGTTTTATTTTAATCCTAAATGACCCTAGAAAGGACTTGTTTACAAGACCAAGATAGTGAAGAACATGCCTTTCTCTAACAGTAGTTCAAATCAAAAGACCAATGTTTGCTTAAAAGATGATAAAAAGATAAACAAGCACATGTGTGGGGTTCAATTTGAGTTAATCTTGGTTAATGACTTGCTTTTACCACAAACACACTTCTTGCTTGGTTTTCAAATTGAATGTCCAATATCCTAATTTTCTTTCATCCCGCAAAATACATTATGCGGAAATCGAGGAAATCAAGGCAAAGGTTTCCTAATGTTGACCTTAGTAGGAGAAAATTAAGATGAAATCCAAATGTTTAGAAGCCTCTAAGGATACAAATCCCAAGGGCGAGCAATAACATGTGAATTTGTTCAAGGATATTTTCTTCTCCTAAAGGGTTTGAGATTTGACGCTCATGTTGAATGTTGGTTTTCCAATGTTTTCAATCAAAGCACTATGTTTTCAAACAGACTCACAAGCAATATAACATCCTAGCTCAATTGGTACATTTTTCTTGGTGGGCTTGCCTCATGCCCTTCGTAGAAGAAGAGATGATTTTACATGTAACCAAGGAGAGTATAAAGGTATGTTAAGAATGAAGTCTTAACCTCTATACTTTAACCAAGATCAGACATGACAAGTAACTTCTTGGAATCTAAGTTTGAATGCACCACTTTGATAAACTCGTTTGAATGGATCAGTTGGTCACTACAAACAAGGGTTTTAGTTCAGAATTTTTGTTCATGGAGATTGACCCATACGACAAGAGTCCCCTTTCAGATCCATCTCGTCGGAATCAACCACGTGATATTGGCGTTTACTCCAATACCGACATTTATATCCTGATTGGAAATACTCTTGGCTTTAGAGTGTTACCGGTTGAGTCGTTCCCTTGGGTGAGTGCTTTTTCCCCAAGGCAGGCCCTCTAAGATAAAAAAAGAGAGTATAGACAATATCCGTAATTTGATCAATCTTTGTTGGCAACAAAGAGAGAATGTACACAATAATGCCCCCACCCACACTCACACAAGATGTTCAAATTTAAACCCAAATCGAAGTGTGGAGGTGATCTTTTATGCAACTTAATGTCATCAAAAAGAATTTTGGTTCTCAAGATCGCTGTGAAGCGTGAGAGAAGTGCATACACATTTTTAGATGAGATTACTTTGAATAAGAGATTATGAAACATGAAAAACACATGTTCATTTTCAGCCTCAAAGCAATGATTTGATTTTTTTTAAGCACCAAAGGAAAGATGAAGATTTGATTGTTGAATTTGTTAATCTCAAACGAAATTCTAGTCAATGTTGCCTAAAGTTCATTTTGACCTCTTTGCAATGAAATTTGAAAGCCTAGGCAATGTTCGTTTTAAAGCTCAAAAACAAGTGAGTTAGCCTAAAAAATAAAATAAAGGCATAAGGTGGAATCTCCAAGCATTAAAAAATGCTTTATCAACTCCAAATTTCAATGTTCAATTTCACTCTACTCCAATCTAGATTTCATTTTTGCTTGATCTCAATGTTTGATTTTGACATCAACCTACAAACATTGCAAAGTTATTAGAAATGAGAAGTATGCACATATTGTAAAAAATAAAAATATGCATAAGGCACGTTAACTATTTAAAGCAAATAAATTGGTCAAGGCCCACGAAGTTGACCCAAAAATACCAAAATAATTTTCATTTGCATTTGCTTTTATGAAAGGACCATTGATTTCAAAGTTTCATATTTTCAATGCACCAAGCTATACATAGAAACCCCGAGCTTTGAATTAAAGAGACACATTAGCAGATATTGGCATCTATAATACTATTGATGGTGTTTTTATGCGCTTTTCAACACAGGAAATGCATAGGTGCACTACCTCTCTTGAAAGACAATCTTCCACAATCAGATTGCAGAACACTATCCCAAGGTCTCTAATGTCAAGTCTTGACAGTGGTTGGATACCTCAGTAATTTGATGTGATTTGCTAGAATCACAAGGCGGTCTTACAGAAAATACAAAGTGTGGACACAAAGCATGGAAGTTGGATCTTGAAATGGAGTTCCTAGGATGGGAAGTTGTGATGCACAGGCTGTAGGTTCAAACAGCAATCTTGGACTCCATTTAGTTGTTGGATTTGGCTTTACAATGTGCAATGAACCTTAGCATAGGCCAGTTACTAAAACGGGGAAAAAGGGCGAAGGAGAGGAAAAGTTCCTAAGTCTGAAGCTTGCTATGAATAGTGACAATGGAGTTCCTGCAATGGACCATTTCTTAAAACAATATCCCACTTAACCAGGGATTTCATAGTATCATGGAAATTGTGCTATCTTCTAAGGACTGCAGATATTTCATCCTTCATTCACCACATACATGAATGAATCAAAGATGAATGTTTGGAACAGCTTCTAAAATCAACAATCACCCAAGATTTATCCAAAGAAAGGAAACAGCTAACTAAACAACAATAAGATCTAAGCTAAACATCTAATATTGGAGAATGAATCAAATAACATGAGAGAAACCAAGAAAATACACCAAGTCAATGTCTTTTCTTATAAATTTCAGCAGCATTCCTTTACAACAACTCAACTCTCACTTTGCAAATGAGAGGAGTGCCCTATTTATAGTTTTCAAAAAGTTAAATGAATGGCCAAGATTCATTCTCATTGTGTGGCCAAGATTCATTACAGAATAGGGTTTCACCTACCCCCAAATAGATTTCAATTTAAAATTACACTTTTGTCCTTTCCCTATTTCATCCTCTAGTGGATGACACTATAGCTCTTTCATCCTTTAGTGGATTGTTGTTTTCTTTGCTGTAGCTACTCTTCAGGAGGATCTTTGTCCTTGGCTAGGCTGTCCTTTTGCTCCTCAGAAGCCACGTGTTCTATATATTTAAGGATGACCATTTGGAGCTTGTCGATTTCAAGGATTTCACATCGCAATGCCTGGTAGCTCCATTCCTTAGCATTCTCTTCCAGCCTTTTCCAATCTTCGTCATACTTCGAGCCTTGATCCCTAAGTAGCTCCGATTGGTTGAAGGCGTGGGCAGCAAAACTCAGGAACTCCGTTGTGATTTCTCCAGCTATCCCATCCTTCATCTTCTCCTGGAAGTATGGTATGATCTTCTCGGCATCCATTCGCACAGTGGGCATATCATAGCCCGTCATCAGCTTCAGATACTGGGCACATTCCGCCCGGATTTCTTTGATCCACTCAATATCTGGATCGACTCTGCTGAGGATTTGCTCCAACCTTTCCTTTCGGTTGTCGAAGTCTCTGCGCCATACGTCCACTAGCCAGTGATCTTCCTTTTTTAGCTCTAGCTTCTCCTCCCACGTGGCCTCAGGCATCTGAAGGATGGCTTTGATTCTTGGGAAGGTGGAGTCGTAGGTGGCGGGGAAATTCGTGCAGAGCCTCCTTGTACTCTCCAGGGATTGGATCAGGTCCAAGAACTTGTTGGCTATCCGCACAGCCCTGCTGACTCCCATGTTCCCGACTTACGTGACCTGTCGGAACCAATCCTCGGTAGTTTTCTTGAAGTTCTTCCTTCTCTCCATTTTTTTAATCTATTCTTTGGAGAGCCACTGTGGCGTGACCGTGGAGGTGGTGGGCAGGTCGTCCACTGAGAACCACTGCTGTATGTAGTCTATTAACGCCGCAACCTGCGCCTTGAGTTCATCCTTGGAGACCTTGTCCTGCTTTATCAGGTGCACCACCGTGGCCACCGACTCCTCAAGGTGCTCGACCTTTTGCTCTCTGGTTGCTGTCCCCAAGTCAATGGTGGAGATTTTGTAACTCACCCCTACCTGGCCAACAGTAGGCGTTGCAATTTGCGCTACTCAGGAGCCGAAAGCATCCATTGTTATCTTGGATCAGACCTTAGGCTTCTTCTCCTTCTTTGTCGTGATCTGGGACCAAGCCAAGATGGCCTCCAACCTCACCCTTGGGTCATTTAGCACAGGGGTCATCTTTTCAAGCTGCCTTTCCAACCAATCGGGCATAGCAGACCTATCCTTGGGTGAATCATGGCTGCCCTCACCCTTCTCAGTCAAGGGCAAGACTTCTGCCTCTTTCCCCTTTTGGGGTTCTCTTTTCTTTTGGGAAACATCCTCTTCTTCGTCGGAGTCATAAATGAAAAATGAGGCGTTTGACAGGAAGCTTGGTGGATAACTGCTCGATGGGAGTTTCTTCTTTCGCTACCTCTTCTTCTTTCTTCTCTTCAGTAGCCTCAACCTCGGGGCTCTTGGCAACATGGGTCTCAGCCTCTGTCAAATCTTTTATCTGCTGTTCTTCTGGCGGCTGCCTTTCTTCACCATGTGGTGACTCTTCTGTTTCCACCCCAACGTTCTTCAACTGCTACGCCATCTCCTCCTCAAGGTCCTCATCGAAAGTCTGGATGATTTCCTTGACACCTGAGCCACCCTCTTCATCTCCACTCTCGGAAGAGCCTGTCTCTTCCTCCCAATAGTCCACCCTGTCGATGGTTCGATGCTCGTACGTGGGGTGCTCATGATACTCATCAGCCTCCTCCTCAATAGACTTGGAGGCTTCCTACTCTCGCTCCTCCAACTCCTTTGAGATAAGAATTGTAGCTTCCATAGCTGGCGGCCCTGTCAGCGGTTGTGAAGGATGAGCCGTTGCAAGGACTTGGGCGAGGGCTGCTTGGAGAGTTGGATTCATCAAGATCTGTGAGAGCTCAGGGGGGAGGTTTTGCATGTGCCTCGTAAGAGCCTCGGGCATCGTGGAAATGGGAACAGGTGATGTTATTGTTTCCAGAGGGAGTGATGTGATTGGCGACATGGCAGCAGAAGAGGAAGGGGGAGTGGTCATGCCAAAAGAGGAGTCAACGTTAATTATTGACTCGGCCGGGGGTGAAGGGGCAAGATGGACAGAAATGTCCACTGCCGGCGGAGATGCGGCGACCATAGCTAGGGAGGTGGAAGGTGCAATAGGAGGGGTAGGGAGAGCCAATGGAGGTCGGGGTTCTTCTGCACTCATCGCTTGTTTCAGCCTTTTAGGAGATGAACCTCCTGTTTCTTTCTTCGCTTGTTCCTTGGGATCCGGAGACTGCGCGGTTTCCGTTCCTTTCCTTTTCTCGGACCTAGTGATGGGAGGAGACTTGGAGGTCCCGCCAGTTGACGTGGTGGCAACAACGTCCTCCATGGCACTTGGCTCGCTTTTGAGCCCCTCATAGGTCAGGACCACCCCTTGCTGCTTTAGATATGCCACCTGTCCATCGATCCACTCCCTAGTGCGAGTTATGATCGGCTGGGTGATGGTGTCCAGGTCATCAACCTCCTATTCATCCTAGTCGATTGATGGTATTGGTAGGTTGGCGACTGCAGGGTACCTCAGGTGCATAATGGTGGACTCATCCTCCTCGACCTGATCCGGCACCGAGAATGGTTGCACTCTTCTCAGGAACTGCACCGTCATGCGCATATAGTGCCTTGCGCAAACCTCCTTGTCATCCTTGTAGTCGGCACATAAATATTCAATGTGGTATTGGTGGGCATATGTTGGCCCCAGTGCTTTCCTGATGTGGCCATGTGGGTCCATCCTTGGGCGAGCGGTGTACCAGTCAAAATGGTAATCTTTGAGCTCCTTCTCAGAATTACTGGCACACTTAGAAGTCTGTAATCGATACAAGCCCTAGTTGAGGGTCATGGGATAGGAGATCCCCGCTATGTTCTTATTGCTGAAGATTGCCTAGATGTGTTGGAGCTACCGAGAAAGGTCTAGGATGATGATCCTATCATTTGGGTACCGTGGCAATCTATTTGGCCGTTCTGTGAAACCCTGGGCCCGGATGTACGTAAATTTTGGGAACTGGATGAACAGAAAAGCATATTCCTTCAGGAGTGCCCTGGCACTGTGGGAGACTCTCCTCCTAAAGTCCCTGGCGATTAACCTGATAATGTGGCCCATGAAGGCGTCATTGACCCTACAATACTCTTTCTTGAAGTTTTGGTAGTGGAGCTACGAATATTTTTCAAACGGTTTGAGCCCTCACTGCTGTCCCTAATTGGGCGCCATGAACAGCCTATCGTATTGTCTTTGATCTGCCAAGGAGTAGACGAGGTAGGAGGTCATGTATAATTTGGAGCTTTTCTTCATGTTGATGAACTGCTCATGGAATCAGCCGCTAATGATGCCTCCCTAGTAGAATGAGACCTTGGTCGTGACGTCCTCATTTCCCCGCAGGATCTTCTTAATGTAATAGGCTATCCACTCCGGGAAATAGGCGGCCATTGGAAGACCCATCACCCTGCTCAACATGGTCACCAACTCGTGGTAGTCCTCGTGAAAATCGCTACGGAAGAGTTCGTGGGGAACCTTTGCAACGCTGCCCTATTTTTCTTTAAGCCAATGGAGGTTGATTGACCTTTTGCAGTTTGTTGGATTTGCATCCCACGCCGCCTGACATTCTTCTAGTGTGGGGACCTCCATCTCTTGGAACGTGGGAATGTGGAATGTCTTGGCGATCCCTTCTGGCGACATGTCTGCAAGGATGTTTCCTTCCTTATCCACAATCGTTCTGGTGTCTGTTTGATAGGTTTCTCTACAAGCCATGACTAACTCGGGTGCCACTAGTGAGGGAGGGAAATCGGCGGCTTTGGCTATTCCACTCTACCGTATTAATCGGGTGTTCTTCGTTGTCAGGTTTACCCTAACCCTCTGCGTGAATTCATCTATATCTACCTGGCCAATATTGGTATCCGAAATCTCCTTCCAGTCGGTTGTGACCTTGGAGTGGAGTGGCTCACCCTGGAACTGATACTTCATTTGATTTTTGTCCTCCTTTCCCCGAGCGGCCCTTCCTGACTTCTTGCCCTTATCCTTCTCGGCAGATGCCCTTGAAGTTCCCGCTCCTGATTCCATATATTCTGCAAGCAAGGGCAAAGTTAGCACAATAAAATATCAAAAGCGTTCATGTTAGTCCTTATCTTGAAAAGAACATCTACTTCAAACAATTAATCAAGTATATCATGAATTTTATCTCTAGACGTTATTGATCTTCGTTTCAGGGTATTTGGACAATTCGGGCCTGGGGGGCCGGACTTCCCTGGCGGGAATGTTGTCTGGAAGGGAAAACGCAATGGAAAGCTCCCGAAGACCCTCCTTGGCCAAATTTTAATGTTTCAAGAAGCTCATGATGAAGAGGACGAAAAATTAGCATGTGGGTCGAGGTTAGATTCCAGATTTGAGTTTGTTTGGATCGATCTAGGAGGACTCGGAGGTTTCAAGCCAGGAAGCTGTCGAGAGATGGCCGTTGGTGATGGCGGATAGCAGGCAAAAAACCCGGCGGCGGAAGCCTGAGGGACGGGGTCCAGGGGCAAAAGGACGGTCGGCATGTGTTTATTGTTTAGGCTTTGCTACATTTGGCGTGGTGGGGCCCGAAGGCCGGGGCGCCGGTTGGCTTTTTCTGCTAGCAGCAGCGGGCTAGAGACGGACTTCCGCGGATGGAAGTCCGGACACCGGCGCCCAGAGAGCAGAAGGCCAAGTGGGAATCTCCATTCGGAATGGCGGGCGAGGACCAGAATTCCAGGGCACGGGACCCAGCGGGCTGGAGGCGGCGAGGAGTCTCGGTGACAACACACGACAGATAGAAGCTTGGGGTTCGGCGACCGGGTGGACGGGGTGAAGCTTTTGACGGCAGGAGAGCGACGGACTTCTGAGAATGCAAGTCTGGGAGACGGGGCCCGGGGACGCGAAAGTCATCGTCGCAAAGGAACAAGCCAATGGTGGAGAAGAAGGTGGGACCTGGAGCCCGGAAGGCATTGATGTCCTCGCCGAAAGAATGCGCAGTGGGGCCAACAGAAAATTGAGCAGGGAAACCCACCGTCCAGGACCTGAAGGGAAAAAAGGATGGGTCGATTTATTCCACCAAGGGTTCAATAAGCCGAAGCATCAGCGGAGTCCGGAGGGCGGGACGCCAGGCAACATTCACCGTCAGGAGAAGGCGAACCTCCGGTGGAACTCTGGCGTTCCAGGCCCGGAAGGAACAAAGGATGCGGGTTAGGTTTCAAGCCTTCATGGCGGAGCAGAGACCGGTACTTGGCAGCCGGGGATGCAGGGCAGTTTGGCCGTTCAAGCTCGGCGGAAGGAAAATGGAAGTCCGAGGGAGGAAACCCGACGAACCGGGCCCAGAGAGGAGGATTGCGGTTGGCGGTTGTTTGAAGATTTTAGAATTCTAACGGTGAAGGTAGGTCTCAGGCCTGGGGCAAGGAGTCGCCCTGCGCAAAGAACAACTGCGCCACGGAAAAGTTCTGAATTGGCGATGAAGGCATCTTAGGTGTTTTACTTGGTTTTCTACTACATGGGTTTGGTGCGCAATCTAGTTTTCTACCACTTTATGCCTCCCTAACTAATTGTTCATCCATTTAGATCTTTCAAAATCATGAAAAGGACACACGGGAGGGCAAACGGGTCGCCTACCTCAAACATGCTAAATGGCAAGACGTGGGATCCACCTACGTTGGTCGGAATGATGCAGTCAGTGATGATCGTGACGTTGTCGAAGGTGGTGGGCTCCAGATGTTAGCTTCTCCAATTCACTCCAATCATGATTATGAAAATGACTTGGGCGGGTTGGGTATTTTATACCCCAACCGCCATGAATACCTGCATTAATTGCCCGTACGACCGCAAAAAGGTTGGTGGAATTTGAAAATAGGTCAGCGGCGGTAGTGGGAACTCCGGGATCCGGATGCCGAGAAGACGTGGCGTGACAGCCGGCATGAAATTTTGCGTTTCTTTGAATGGTGGCGGCGAGCAGCTCGGGGCCCGGAGGGCGGGGAGATGCTAGGGATCCGCCGTTAGGGACGGCAAAACCGTCACAAAATTCTGGGCTCAGAAAGGCCCACGGTAGGCAGGCCACGACGAAGACCTCCGACGGAGATAAGGCCGGGGGGCCCAAGGAGCGGGACGCCGCAGGAGGTTCGCCGTTGTAGACGGTGAGACCGAGATGAAATTCTGGAAGTGGACTTCTGGGATCCAGGGCTTGGAGGGGCAGGCGCAGCCCCGAAAATTTTACAAGTTTCAGACGGAGGGTGGTAGGGTGGACCCCAAGGGCCGGGAAGACACTCGGCGAACGCCGCAAGGGACGACATTTCTAGAGGGGAAACCTGAAGAGGGAACCCCGGACACCCGGGCCCGGAGGGGCCTGGGGCTGTTTCAGGGCCAAAATGCTAGAGGGATTCCCTGAGGCCCCGGAAGGCAGCAAAACAAAATGCGGAGGCATGATCAATTTATGATGGAACTTTGGAGGAACATCGACCATCCGAAACATCAAAAGAGGGGCACATAAAATGAGGCAGCCCCAAAAGGACCTAACAAGGTGAAAGAAAAGAGCATCCCCATTTTGAATAGGGCGTGTGTGCTAAGGGCACAACAAATGGCGACTTCGCTGGGGAACGCTCCCGAGCGTTCTAGGGATAAATATTTATTCAGGACCTAGAATCTCTGGTTTCGCAGACCAGGAGTGGCTTCCAAAGGTGAATCCGGGAGAACGAAATCCTTAATTGGGTCAGCTTACAAGACATCTCGAAAGTGTGTGTGTAGTGAGTTCATTCCTTTCCTAGGGATAGTGACCAGGATTACCAACTCAACCGAGTGAGCTACTTAAATCGTCTAACACCAAAAGTAACCTGGACATTGCACCGTTGCCAGTCAGGCATCCATAGCCCCGACGGAGTTGTAGCTACAATCTCATGGACATTGCTCTACTGCCAGCCGGGCGTCCATAGCCCCGGCAGACTTGAGATTTTTCACTCACTAGGGTGTCATGACGACCATAGTACGGTCCTTCAGAAATTATTATTATGTACTTTGTGCAAGATCCGAGATGTGGGTAAGAAGATCCAGCTAAGGGTCAAGTTCTGAGTAGAGTCCAAACAAGGAAATCATTCACGGACAGCTTTCAAAGACTGATAATCGAGGGTGAATGTTTAGCCCAAGAACACAAAGGACGGACAATGAAGTTAACCACTTGTTAGGAAAGCACGGCCATCGCAAAGGAGCGGGGAACAACCTTCGAAACCAAATTGCCGGGAGGGAGAAAACAAAAAAGTGACGCAAACAAAATGCAAACCTGCAGGAAAGCAAACTACCTTAACCTATGTACAAGTATTTACAACAAAGAGCTTGAAGGAGCTCAAGCCTGGAAGTAATGCTTCAGGTGCTGCCCGTTGACTGGCAACGAGACGTTCTCACCACTTAGGGTCTTTAAGCGGAAGGCATTATCTCCCAAAATTTTAGCTATTTGAAAGGGGCCAAGCCAAAGCTTGTCAAATTTGTTGTGTCCCCCTTTCTTTTCATGGGCCTTGTCCCAATACAGGACCAAATCTACAATTCTAAAGGCCTTGATCTTGGCTCGGCGATCGAACCATCTCTTAACTATGCCCTGATATTTGATAAAATTTTCTATTGCACGGTTTCAAACTTCCTTTAAATGCAAGAGCTCAGCTAACCGAGCTCCCCTACGATCTCCTCCCTCATAAAAATCGTTGATGAACTGAAGAGTAGGAATCTTCAGATGGATGGGGAATATAGGCTCTAGGCCATAAACAAGGTGGAACGGGGAATCACCAAGGGCAGCCTTGTGGCGAGTGCGATCAGCCCAAAGAGCGAAACGGAGCTGGGTATGCCAGTCCTTGGGATTCCTATCTAGTAGCTTCTTAATCAATAATCAAGTTTTTATTCATGGACTCAGCAAGGCCATTGCCCTGAGGGTAGTAATTGGATGAGAATTTAAGGGCTATTCCATAGTCAAACGCCCAGCTAGCAAATTTTAATGAAGCAAATGCAGGTCCATTATCACATACCAAAGCATAGGGACAACCAAAGTGATTTAAAATGAAACTTTCTAGGAAATTAGTAACTACTTCATTTATGCATTGCTTACATACTATTGCTTCCGTCCATCTAGTACAATAATCAGTAGCGGTAAGAATGTACTTATGTCCCGCAGATGATGGAGGGCTTACCGGACTGATGAAGTTGAGACCCCATTGCATAAAAGGCCTTACCTCCAGGACAGGCTGTAGTGAGACAACAACATTCCTCTCCTTGGTGGCAGCGGTCTGGCACGTGTGACATGAACGAACATGGCAATGGGCATCCTTGAAGACGATTGGCCAATAATACCCTGCTCTCAATATTTGATGTGTCGTGGAGGAACCAGAACCGTGGCTCGTGCCAAATTTATTGTGAAACTCTTTTAAAACGCATTCTGCTTCTCCCTTGCCAAGGCATCTCAAGTAAATGCCTTCATGGTTCTTCTTATAGAGAATGGAACCCTGCAACATATAGCCATTACTTTTCAATCTTAGGGCCCGCTGTTGGACTCCTTGTAGGTGCGACAGGCACTTATGGTTCAGCAATTAGTATACGACATTCTGGTACCACTCTCTCGGGGAGACATCCTCGAGCTGGTACTACTGCATAGTGAGTTCAGGTCCAGCCTCTGCTGTTGTTTTAGAAATTGTGCGGGTGAGTGTCTGTCCTCTCACCAGTTTCATCGGTTGGATCTCCATATCATACACTTGGAGCAGGGTGACCCACTTAGCTCTTCGTTTGCCCAATTCATTTTGCATGAGCAGCGTTTTTACTACTGGGTCGGGGACAATGGAAAACACCTTGTTGCATAGAATGTAGTGTCTAAATTTTTTCATTCCTCTGACGAGAGCGTACGCTTGCTTTTCGATGTTGTGATAGCGCAATTCAGCATCCTTGAGGGGAGCACTCATGAACATGATCGGATGCTCATTTCCTTCGTCATCTTTCTGGGTCAACATGCTAGCACAGGAATGCTCTAAAGCAAATGAGTAGATGTAGAATGGCTTCAGATAGTCCGGGCTAACTAACATAGGTGCCTCAGCGATAGCCCATTTGATTTCTTCGAAGGATTGTTTGGCGTCAGGCGTCTATTCGACTTTGGCGTCCTGTTTGAGCATGGCATTGAGGGGTTTAACAATTTATGTGAAACCCGTGATGAATTTTTAGACAAAATTGATCTTTCCGAAGAAAGATTTTAATTCCTTCTTGTTGCCCGGGGGCTGAATTTTGAGTAAGGATTCGATGCGCTCGGGATCAATGGAGATTCCTTGCTCCGAAATGATGTGTTCGAGCAGCTTGCCTTCAGTCACTCCGAAAATGCACTTCTTGGGGTTGAGAGAAACCTCGAACTCTTTGCATCTCTAAAATACTTTGCATAAGTTAGAGACGTGATCGCCTCGCTTTTTAGAAAATATGGTTAAATCATCCATGTAGATGATTATGCACTTGCCAATTAGGTCCTTGAAGGTGATATCCATGGCTCGTTGGAAAGTGGCGCCGGCGTTGATGAGTCCGAAAGGCATTCTCTGGTATGCGAACGTCCCCCATTTAGTGGTAAACGCCATCCTATGACGATCATCATATTGTACCATTACCTAGTTATACCTGGAATACCCGTCAAGGAAAGACATCATCTGGGAGCCGTTGACGATCTACAACACCTCATCCAATGAAGGTACTGGATAGTTATCTTTCTCTGAGGTGCGGTTTAGATTGCGGAAATCCACACAATCTAATCTCTCCATTCTTTTTCCTAACCAGAACCAAGTTGGCCACCCAAGTGGAGTGTCTAACTAGAAAAATGATTCTTGCTGAAAGCAACTTTTGCACCTCCTTATAAACGACAAGTTCGAGCAAGGCATTGATAGGGCGCTGCCGCTGACGGAATGGCCTCACTTCGGTCTTGAGAGGGATAGTGTGTGTAATGACACAAGTGTCATAAGTTTTCAAATCTTCGTAGCTCCATGCCACCACATCATGGTACCTTCACAACGCATCCGTGATTCCTTTCTTTTCTTCCGGCGTGCACACCTTGCCGATAAAAATATTCTTGATCTCCTCGGTGGTCTCAAGGTTGTGTGCATCGCATTGGTTACTTATGGCCTCCTTCTTTATTTGCTGATCCTGATCTCTAATCTGATCCAAGTCAAATATGTGTTCCAACTAAACCATACCCCTGAGAATTGTGTTGGTTTTGAGGTTGATAACCCCCTCTATGTCTAGTTTGGCTTCCTATGGATCAGCTTCATCAATTATTTGAGCTACGAAGACATTGGAACTCACGATGAACTGAAAGATATGCTTGTCATCATTGAAGATTTGCAGGTGGGTAACATTATCTGGGACCGATGGCGTGGACATTAGCTCAATAGTGAATTTCTTGAGCCTAGATAAAGAAAGGGGTTGTAGAGTGCTGGCTGCTTGAGCCAAGGCATCAGCTGTGTGATTCTGAGCATGAGTGATCAATTGTATATTAAATGCATCTAAACCTTCCAAGAGATTCCAGACCCTATCCCTGTAGTTTGTTAGTCTTCGGTCATGGCAAGAATACAACTTTCTGACCTACTTAACTATGAGCTGGGAATCCCCAAAAACTTGCAACACTTTTACATTTTTCTTCAAGGCCATAAGAAGGCCAAGGACTAAAGCTTCATATTTCGCTACATTATTTGTGCAATAAAATTACAATCTGTGGGCAGCGAGAAATGTCTTACCTATTGGGTTGATGAGTTCGAACCCCGCTCCAGCTCCTTGCCTGCACTTGGATCCATCAAATCGGAGTGTCCAACACATGGAGGATTCCTTATCTTCAGGTCTGGTTGAGCTTCCATTTCCTTTCGGCTGGACAGCTGGCCCTGTGTTCTTCAGGGAGTTTTCTAGCTCGATGCAATGATCAACAGGTGGTTCTACTGGCATCTCCTTTGGCATTTCTATCGGAGGAGCAGCTGATTTTCCAACATGTGCAACTGCTGTTTGACACAAGTAATAGTCAAACTCAGAGTGTGCAGCATTGTGAACCCTACACCAGTTTGGCAACAAGAGATCCTGGAAATTCATTCGAGCTCCTAGGCTAAGCTGATCCCTTGTGTGCATTTTTCTATGAATTCCTGGAAGCCGTTGAGCAATCCCCAGTCGTCCTCCTTATCCGGCTCATCATCTGCTTCCACCAATGTTTCCGTGTCTGGGGGCATTCGTGTAGGATCAGTCATAGGGCTACACAACACCAGTAACACTTCATTTGCATGTTCTTCCTAAATCCCGATCTCATTTTCGTAGGCAAAAGGGCGATAATTCCCTAAATCGGTCTCGGCAAACAACACTTCACTGAGGTTATTGTACTCTGTGATCATATACTTCATACGGGGCTCACGGTCGTTGCAGATCTGATTTGGCAGTCCCTTCCATGGCAGCCACATGTGAGAAAGATCTGTGGCGGTGTATCCATTTAGTGCCTTGGTGAATTCCCCTCTCAGAATGATTCCATATGCATCGGGAATGTCAGCCACTTGAATATCAATGACCTGCTGTATCCGCGGGTCTACGACAATCTACATCGGAATACAGTTTATTTCACCCACGATGTTGATCTATGTTTTTTCCAATTGGGTCACCTTTCTCTTGGAAGGCGTGGGAGTGATGCCAAGAGCTTTGCAAACAACCAAATGCATGACATTGGTAGATGCTCCTGAATCGAGCAGTCAGTTATGCAGGCTTTTTCCAAAGACCTTAATGGTAGTCAGAAAAGGGGGAGTTTCCGGTCTTCCCTAGAGGATGCCCGTAGGTGTGTCCATATGAGCTATTTGACCTTTGTTCTTATCATTGTCCATATCCCTAGTCTTCTTAAACAGCTGGTCTTTGGAAAGCTGCCTATTAGTCATTTCCGGCCCCTTTTCAACTTGCTTACTTGCTGACTGATTTATGGGAACATCGTTTCTTCTTTTGGTATTATCTTGTATCTCTAGTTCTTTCCTAGGCTCTTCAAAGGTTACCCTCTTAGCTGGTGTTTCTTATGTCGCACTAGAAGATGGAGTCCCATTAAGGACCCTAAAGAAGGCATGTCTTATGATAGGAACTTTGAGTAACTCGAAGGAAGATAAGCTGATTCTTACCTTCTTGAACTTTTCTGCTACATATTCACCCATTTGCTCAATTTCTGAACTAAAAGCCTAACCTATAGTAGAACTAGGGGGTTGGACCTTCGTTTATCTAGACGGATTTTGGGATTGGCCTTGAGGGTGATTTTGTGACTGGTTTTGAAATCTGTTCTTGTTGAGGTATTGGGCAGGTATATGAGGAAGCCCAAGGTTATTACTAGCATTTGGATCAGGCGAGGTGGTGAAATTATTTGGTGGGGTAGAAGTTGTGAAGTGTCCACCCGCTTGCCTATTCCTAAGGAAGTAGGGACTCGACCGTTGATGGAACATGTGGACCTCATCCACAAATGGTTCTTCTTCATCTACCAGACCATTATCTACTGAATCAAAGAGCTAGGCCAAGGTTTGTTCATTACTTACCTCTTGCGCTTCTTCATCCTCAATAGGAGTAGGCTCGACTTCGGGCTCGTTGCAGTCACCCCGCGGAAATGGCGCTTGATTAACCACAAGATAGGAGGAATCGTAGGGCTCTGATGGGACGATGTCCTTACAGCTGGCATTGTCGACTGCATTTTGTACCTCCACCTGAAAGATCTCAGCAGCTATCTGGAACTCGGGGCAATCCAGCTCGGAATGTCTATTGGTTTTGTGAAGTCGACACCATCCGGATAAGGCTGCTTCGGCCAGATACACACCACTAGATGTTTTGTCGTTGCTTTCCAGTTGATCAAAAGGTGTGGGGACACCACCATTGTTGGGCCTGGTGTTCCACGTGCGATTCTGCCTCTGAGAAGGTCTTCTTTCTGCATTTTGATTGGTATTTTTCCCCCTCTCATAATTCTGCCCAGATGAAGTGCCCACTTCCCGATTATCCCTGCTGTCCCTATTGTCTCGATTGTCTCAGTTGAGATTGGCCTGGAAATTGCGCTAGGAGGCCTGCAACTGATTATTCAAATTCTTTAGGTGTGTCATTTCCATGGACATTTTCTTTATCATCTTAGTAAGTTCTTCTAACTTTCCTTTCTCAGTCGCGCCTCTAGGCGACGAGGCCAGATTTTGGAGAAAAGTGGGCGGGGCCACCAGCTGATTTTGATAGGCTGGAGGAAAGTCCGGTCCTGACAGGTACAATGGCACCTGGGGCTGTTGGAAATACGCTTGATGTTGTGGAGCAATCTGGGAATAGTTGTACTGCTGCTGGGGCGGCAGATAGGAAGGCGTGGGAAGTGCATAATTCAATGGCTGCCCTGGATGTGGCACCATAGGAAATTGGGGTACTTGGTTCATAAGAGGGGTTTGATGAGCAAATGCCTGATTAAGCCCCTGAATCTGCATTGGGTGGGCTACCGGCCCCAAAGAAGGCAGCGGGCCGAAGATATTCTGCCCCAAGTCCACATTAGCGACGATGACCTCTGCATAGGCGGTCACCAGGGTAGTGAGCGGTGGGTGCATCCTTTTCACCAAGGCCAACGTGAGGTTGTCCAGCGCCGTGTAGTAGACCGGGAGAGCCGCCACATCATTATGGAGGTAGGGATCCTGAAGCCTTGTGTAAGCCCGATGGAAACGGTCATTGAAGGAGCCAATAGGTTCGTTGACCTCCCTCCTGACGGACATGAATTGTTGGTAAAGCTCCAAGGGGTTGATGGGGATCTTGTATTTCTGCGGGAAGGCATTCTTTATCAGGTTCCACGAGGTAATGGATCCCCTCGGTAGATTGATGTACCAATAGAAGGCCTCTTCACCCAATGAATGTGAAAAAAGGTGACATGCAACGTCCTCGTGGTCAACCTGCATTTCGGTGATCGCCGTCTCAAATATTTTGATATGCTCGTTAGCTGTTCTTTGCAGATCGCGTGGATGGAATTTCAAACAAAAGCCTTCCGGATTCTTAGGCATATCATTATAGACAGCAAAATGTATCGGCGAGGGGTTATGCGCTAACCAAGCCATGGAGGGTGGCGGAGGTGGCACTCGCTGTTGGAAAATAGGAATTTGGGGTTGTATTTGCAACACAACAATAATTTGAGGTTGCACTTGAGTTCTGACTGCCTGGACTGTGCCTTGGGCTGGAAGGGCCGGGAGAGGAGCAATCCCCTGGCTGCTGGAGATAGGAGGTGAAAATGCAGTTTGAGATGGTTGGGTGGAAGATGATGGCCAGCCAAATGAAGGTGAGGGTGGAATGGAAGAAGATGGAATGGAGGAAGAGGAAGAGGCAACACTACTTCCTTGTGCTTGCTTTACCCTCATGGGAGGTTGCAATTCTTTAAATTCTCCCTTGTTTGGCATTGACTATAGAACTCTTTGAAACCTTTCTGGGGAGAATGATCTGATTCGATCCAGCTTCACTTTATCCTTCAACTTAGTATTTTCACCGTGGCCCTCCTTCTAGCCCCAGTTCTGTTGATGGTGTTTTTATGCACTTTTCAACACAGGTAAAGTATAGGTGCACTACCTCTCTTGAAAGACAATCTTCCACAATCAGATTGCAGAACACTATCCCAAGGTCTCTAATGTCAGGTCTTGACAGTGGTTGGATACCTCAGTAATTTGATGTGATTTGCTGGAATCACAAGGTGGTTTTACAGAAAATACAAAGCGTGGACACAAAGCATGGAAGTTGGATCTTGAAATGGAGTTCCTAGGATGGGAAGTTGTGATGCACAGGCTGTAGGTTCAAACAACAATCTTGGACTCCATTTAGTTGTTGGATTTGGCTTTATAATGTGCAATGAACCTTAGCATAAGCCAGTTACTAAAAAGGGGAAAAAAGGCGAAGGAGAGTAAAAGTTTCTAAGTCTGAAGCTTGCTATAAATAGTGACAATGGAGTTCGTGCAATGGACCATTTCTTAAAACAATATCCCACTTAACCAGGGATTTCACAGTATCATAGAAATTGTGCTATCTTCTAAGGACTGCAGATATTTCATCCTTCATTCACCACATATATGCATGAATCAAAGATGAATGTTTGGAAGAACTTCTAAAATCAAGTCCAGGCTAACTTTGCACAGCTATCTACCATCAGCAAACATAAAAAGGTATGGACTAAGGAATCATCAACAAGGCAGGAATTTTCACAATCACCCAAGAACATTCCTAAGATTTATCCAAAGAAAGGAAACAACTAACTAAATAGCAATAAGATCTAAGCTAAACATCTGATATTGGAGAATGAATCAAATAACATGAGAGAAACCAAGAAAATACACCAAGTCAATATCTTTTCTTATAAATTTCAGCAGCATTCCTTTATAACAACTCAACTCTCACTTTGCAAATGAGAGGAGTGCCCTATTTATAGTTTTCAAAAAGTTAAATGAATGGCCAAGATTCATTCTCATTGTGTGGCCAAGATTCATTACAGAATAGGGTTTTACCTACCCCCAAATAGATCTCAATTTAAAATTACACTTTTATCCTTTCCCTATTTCGTGCTCTAGTGGATGACAATATAGCTCTTTTATCCTTTAATGGATTGTTGTTTTCTTTCCTATAGCTACTCTTCAGGAAGATCTTTGTCCTTGGCTGGGTTGTCCTTTTGCTCCTCGGAAGCTGCGTGTTCTATATATTTGAGGATGACCGCTTGGAGCTTGTCGATTTCAAGGATTTCATATCGCAATGCCTGGTAGCTCCATTCCTTAGCATTCTCTTCCAGCCTTTTCCAATCTTCGTCATACTTAGAGCCTTGATCCCTAAATAGCTCCGATTGGTTGAAGGCACGGGCAGCAAAACTCAGGAACTCCGTTGTGATTTCTCCATCTCTTCCGTCCTTCATCTTCTCCTGGAAGTATGGACTGATCTTCTCGGCATCCATTCACATAGTGGGCATATCATAGCCCGTCATCAGCTTCAGATACTGGGCACATTCCGCCCAGATTTCTTTGATCCACTCAATATCTGGATCGACTCTTCTGAGGATTTGCTCCAACCTTTCCTTCTGGTTGTCGAAGTCTCTGCGCCATACGTCCACTAGCCAGTGATCTTCCCTTTTTAGCTCTAGCTTCTCCTCCCACGTGGCCTCAGGCATTTGAAGGATGGCTTCAATTCTTGGGAAGGTGGAGTCGTAGGTGGCGGGGAAATTCATGCAGAGCCTCCTTGTGCTCTCCAAGGACTGGATCAGGTCCAAGAACTTGTTGGCTGTTCGCACAGCCCTGCTGATTCTCATGTTCCCGACGTACGTGACCTGTCAGAACCAATCCTCGGTGGTTTTCTCGAAGTTCTTCCTTCTCTCCATTTTTTCAATCTGTTCTTTGGAGAGCAATTGTGGCATGACCGTGGAGGTGGTGGACAGGTCGTCCACTGAGGACCACTGTTGTATGTAGTCTGTTAATGCCGCAACCTGCGCCTTGAGCTCATCCTTGGAGACCTTGTCCTACTTTATCAGGTGCACCACCGTGGCCACTGACTCCTCAAGGTGCTCGACCTTTTGCTCTCTGGTTGTTGTCCCCAAGTCAATGGTGGAGATGTTGTAACTCACCCCTACCTGGCCAACAGTAGGCATTGCAATTTGCACTACTCGGGAGCCGGAAGCATCCATTGTTATCTTGGATCGGACCTTGGGCTTCTTCTCCTTATTTTTCATGATCTGGGACCGAGCCAAGATGGCCTCCAACCTCGCCCTTGGGTCTTTCAGCATAGGGGTCATCTTTTCAAGCTGCCTTTCCAACCAATCAGGCATAGTAGACCTATCCTTGGGTGAATCATGGCTGCCCTCACCCTTCTCAGTCAAGGGCAAGACTTCTGCCTCTTTCCCCTTTTGGGGTTCTCCTTTCTTTTGGGCAACATCTTCTTCTTCGTCAGAGTCATGAATGAAAATGAGGCGTTTGATGGGCAGCTTGGTGGATAACTGCTGGATGGGAGTTTCTTCTTTCGCTACCTCTTCTTCTTTCTTCTCTTCAGTAGCCTCAACCTCAGGGCTCTTAGCAACATGGGTCTCAGCCTTTGTCAAATCTTTTATCTGCTATTCTTCTGGCGGCTGCCTTTCTTCACCATGTGGTGACTCTTCTATTTCCTCCCCAGCGTTCTTCAACTGCTACGCCATCTCCTCCTCAAGGTCCTTATTGAAATTCTGGATGATTTCCTTGGCACCCGAGCCACCCTTTTCATCTCCACTCTCGGAAGAGCCCATCTCTTCCTCCTCATAGACCACCATGTCGATGGTTCAATGGTCGTACTTGGGGTGCTCATGATACTCATCAGCCTCCTCCTCGATAGACTTGGAGGCTTCCTGCTCTCGCTCCTCCAACTCCTTTGAGATAAGCAATGTAGCTTCCATAGCCAGCGGCCCTGTCAGTGGTTGTGAAGGCTGAGCCGTTGCAAGGACTTGTGTGAGGGCTGCTTGGAGAGTTAGATTCATCAAGATCTGTGAGAGCTCAGGGGGGAGGTTTTGCATGTGCCTTGTAAGAGCCTCGGGCATAGTGGCAAGGGGAACAGGTGATGTTATTGTTGCCAGAGGGAGCGATGTGATTGGCGACATGGCAGTAGAAGAGAAAGGGGGAGTGGTCATGCCAAAAGAGGAGTCAACATTAATTATTGACTCAACCAGGGGTGAAGGGGCAAGATGGACAGAAATGTCCACTGCTGGCAGAGATACGACGACCATAGCTAGGGAGGTGGGAGGTGCAATGGGAGGGGCAGGGAGAGCCAATGGAGGTCGGGGTTCTTTTGCACTCACCGCTTGTTTCAGCCTTTTGGGAGATGAACCTCTCATTTCTTTCTTTGCTTGTTCCTTGGGATCTGGAGACTGCGCAGTCTCCGTTCCTTTCCTTTTTTGGGACCTAGTGATGGGAGGAGACTTGGATGTCCCACTAGTTGATGTGGTGGCAGTAACGTCCTCCATGGCACTTGGCTCGCTTTTGAGCCCCTCATAGGTCAGGACCACCCCTTTCTGCTTTAGATATGCCACCTGTCCATCGATCCACTCCCTAGTGCGAGTTATGATCAGCTGGGTGATGATGTCCAGGTCATCAACCTCCTGTTCATCCCAGTCGATTAATGGTATTGGTAGGTTGGCGACTGCAGGGTACCTCGGGTGCATAATGGTGAACTCATCCTCCTCGACCTGATCCGGCACTGGGAATGGTTGCACTTTTTTTAGGAACTGCACCGTCATGCACATATAGTGCCTTGCGCAGACCTCCTTGTCATCCTTGCAGTCGGCCCAGAAATCTTCAATGTGGTATTGGTGGGCATATGTTGGCCCCAATGCTTTTCGACGTGGCCATGTGGGTCCATCCTTGGGCGAGCGGTGTACCAGTCAAAATGGTAATCTTTGAGCTCCATCTCAGAATTACTGGCACACTAAGAAGTCTGTAATCGGTACAAGCCCTGGCCGAGGGTCATGGGATAGGAGATCCCCGCTATGTGCTTATTGTTGAATATTGCCTGGATGTGCTGGAGTTGTTGAGAAAGCTCCAGGAGGATGATCCTATCATTTGGGTACCGTGGTAATCTATTTGGCCGTTCTGTGAAACCCTGGGCCCAGATGTACGTAAACTTTGGGAACTAGATGAATAGAAAAGAATATTCCTTCAGGAGTGCCCTGGCACTGTGGGAGACTCTCCTCTCGAAGTCCCTAGCGATTAACCTAATAATGTGACCCATGAAGGCATTATTAACCCTACAATACTCTTTTCTTGAAGTTTTGGTACTGGAGCTGTAGATATTTTTCAAACGGTTTGAGCCCTCACTTTTGTCCCTGATCAGGCGCCATGAACAACTCGTTGTATTGTCTTTGATCTTCCAAGGAGTAGACGAGGTAGGAGGTCTTGTACAATTTGGAGCTTTTCTTAACGTTGATGAACTGCTCATGGAAGTAGTCGCTAATGATGCCTCCCCAGTAGAATGAGACCTTGGTCGTGACGTCCTCATTTCCCTGTAGGATCTACTCAATGTAATAGGCCATCCACTCCTGGAAATAGGCGGCCGTTGGAAGACCCATGACCCTGCTCAACATGGTCACCAAGTTGTGGTAGTCCTCGTGAAAATCGCTACGGAAGAGTTCGTGGGGAACCTTCGCAGCGCTGCCCCATTTTTCTTTAAGCCAATGGAGGTTGACTGACCTTTTGCAGTTTGTTGGATTTGCATCCCATGCTGCCTGACATTCTTCTAGTGTGGGGACCTCCATCTCTTGGAACATGGGAATGTGGAATGTGTTGGTGATCCCTTCTGACAACATGTCTGCAAGGATGTTTCCTTCCTTATCCACAATCGTTCTGGTGTCTGTTTGATAGGTTTCTCTGCAAGCCATGACTAACTCGGGTGCCACTAGCGAGGGAGGGAAACCAGCAGCTTTGGCTATTCCACTCTGCTGTATTAATCTAGTGTTCTTTGTTGTCAGGTTTACCCTGACCCTCTGCGTGAATTCATCTATATCTACTTGGCCAATATTGGTATCCGAAATCTCCTTCCAGTCGGTTATGACCTTGGAGTGGAGTGGCTCACTCTAGAACTGATACTTCATTTGATCTTTGTCCTCCTTTCCCTGAGCGGCCCTTCCTGACTTCTTGCCCTTATCCTTCTCGGCAGATGCCCCTGAAGTTCCCGCTCCCGATTCCATATATTCTGCAAGCAAGGGAAAAGTCAACACAATAAAATATCAAAAGCATTCATGTTAGTCCTTATCTTGAAAACAACATCTACTTCAAACAATTAATCAAGTATATCATGAATTTTATCTCTAGACGTTATTGATCTTCATTTCAAGGCATTTGGACAATCTGGGCCCGGGGGGCCGGACTTCCCTGGCAGGAATGCTGTCTGGAAGGGAAAATGCAATGGAAAGCTCCCAGAGACCCTCCTTGGCCAAATTTTAATGTTTCAAGAAGCTCATGATGAAGAGGGCCAAAAATTAGCATGTGGGTCGAGGTTAGATTCCAGATTTGAGTTTGTTTGGATCAATCTAAGAGGACTCGAAGGTTTCAAGCTCGGAAGCTGTAGAGAGATGACCGTTGGTGATGGTGGACAGCAGGCGGAAACCCGGTGGCGGAAGCCCGAGGGCCAGGGTCCGGGGGGCAAAATGACGACCTGCATGTGTTTATCGTTTAGACTTTGAGGCATTTGGCGTGGCGGGGCCCGAAGGCCGGGGCGCCGGTCAGATTTTTCCACTAGCAGCGGCGGGCGAGAGACAGAATTCCGCGGATGGAAGTCCGGACACCGGTGCCCGGAGAGCGGAACGCCGAGCGGGAATCTCCATTCGGAACGACGGGTGAGGACCAGAATCCCGGGGCATGGGACCTGGCGGGTTGGAGGTGGCGAGGAGTCTCGGTAGGAGAGCGACGGACTTCCAAGAACGGAAGTCTGGGAGACGGGGCCCGAGGACGCGAAAGCCGCCGTCGCAAAGGAACGAGCCAACGACGGATAAGAAGGCGGGGCCCGGAGCCCAGAAGGCATTGATGTCCTCACCGAAAGAATGCGCAGTGGGGCCAACAGAAATTTGAGCAGGGAAATCCGCCGTCCGGGACCCGAAGGGAAAAAAGGATGGGTCGATTTATTCCGCCAAGGGTTCAATAAGCCGAAGCATCGGCGGAGTCCGAAGGGCGGGACGCTGGGTGATGTTTGCTGTCAGGAGAAGGCGAACCTCCGGCGGAACTCTAGGGTTCTAGGCCCGGAAGGAACAAAGGACGCGGGTTAGGTTTCAAGCCTTCATGGCGGAGCAGAGACCGGAATCCGGCAGCCGGGGAGGCAGGGCAGTTTGGCTGTTCAAGCTCAACGGAAGGCAAACGGAAGTCTGAGGGAGGAAACCCGAGGGACCGGGCCCGAAGAGGAGGATTGTGGTCGGCGACTGTTTGAAGATTTCAGAATTCTAACGGCAAAGGCGGGTCTCGAGCCCAGGGCGAGGAGTCGCCCTGCGCGAAGAATAGCCGCGCCACGGAAAAGTTCTGAATCGGCGGTGAAGGCATCTTAGGTGTTTTACTTGGTTTTCTACCACATGGGTTTGGTGCGCAATCTAGTTTTCTACCTCTTTATGCCTCCCTAACTAATTGTTCATCCATTTAGATCTTTCAAAATCATGAAAAAGACACATGGGAGGGCAAACGGGTCACCTACCTCAAACACGCTAAATGGCGAGACGTGGGATCTAGCTACGTTGGTCGGAATGATGCAGTCGGTGATGATCGTGACGTTGTCGAAGGTGGTGGGCTCTAGATGTTAGCTTCTCCAATTCGCTCCAATCCTGATTATGAAAATGACTTGGGCGGGTTGGGTATTTTATACCCCAACCGCCATGAATACCTGCATTAATTGCCCGTACGGCCGCAGAAAGGTTGGTGGAATTTGAAAATAGGTTAGCGGCGGCAGGGGGAACTCTGGGATCCGGATGCCGGGAAGACGTGGCATGACGACCGACATGAAATTTCGCGTTTCTTTGAATGGTGGAGGCGAGCAGCTCGTGGCCTGGAGGGCGGGCGGGGGACCCAGGGATCCGCCGTTAGGGAGGCCGTCGGACTCCAGATAAGGTACGAGGAGATGGCGAAACCCACTGTTCCGAGAAGTGGAACGGAAGGGATCCGCCCTGGAGGAGCGCCCAAAAATTTCAAAAGTTTCAGACGGAGCGCGGTAGGGCGGACCCCGAGGGCCGGGAAGACACTCGGCGAACACTGCAAGGGATGACATTTCTAGAGGGAAAACCCGAAGAGGGAACCCTAGACGCCCGAGCCCAGAGGGGCCCGGGGCCTTTTTAGGGCCAAAATCCCAGAGGGATTCCCTCAGGCCCCGGAAGGCAGCAAAACAAAAAGTGGAGGCATGATCGATTTATGATGGAACTTTGGAGGAACATCAACCATCTGAAACATCAAAAGAGGGGCACGCAAAATGAGGTGGCCCCAAAAGGACCCGACGAGGCGAAAGAAAAGAGGGTCCCTGTTCCGAACGGGGTGTGTGTGCTGAGGGCACAACAAATACATATTGCAATAGAAGTCAAACAATTTAAACGTTCCCTTCAACCTATAAAATCAATAAGATTTTTGCAATGGTAAGTTCAAAAAAACAATTCCCATCCTTTCAGCAGATTAGTTATAGGGGTAAACTTTGAGACACACTATATTGATGGAAGATCATGACTCCCCTTGATTTTAATCAATAATCACAAAAATTTGCACATATAGATACTAACATTGATGGTGAATGAATTTGCAATAAGTATCAAAATATACTTGAATTCCATCTTTTGTTGTGCATCTAGTTATAAAACAGAGGAATTTAGGGCAACAAATTTAGAATAAATAATCAATTTCTTAATCATAATGTCAACACGTATACCCAAAAGAAATCATATGCAAACTTTCAACACTATTTTCAACTGCTACCAGTGAATATATCAATATCTTGGCGTCCCAGTAACTTTTTTGCTACAAAACCTTAGATGTAATCTTAAAACGACTCAGCAAATGTCCCTCCACAAGGACCATTTCGTAATTCATCAAGACAGGGACATTCCAACGCTTTTGGGGTCATCATTTTTTGTGTATAATGGCGTACAATGAAAGCGGAGTAGATAGCTATGACAAACATCACACCATGCATCATAAAGAATTTATGACATGCTAGATACCCTATGCGATTAGAAGATTGGACAAAAGTGTCAATATCTAGGTGTCAACATTGCCACTATTAATGTGATCCTTACATTTCTATAGGAGTTTATCCTGATTCCCCACGAAATCACAAAGATCTAAAGACACACTATTCCCAACTACGACTATTGTTGACTCTAACTCTGAATTTGGGGCTCGAGGACAGGGATTTCCATATCACAAGTAGAACCAAATAAAGGCTTGTCAGAATTTGCATAAGGATCTACGTGAGGTAGGTCTATTGAAGAGGCGTAAGAATTCTCAAGCACATGCGTATTAAATGGCAGCCAACGATGATCTCTAAATACTTTCAAGAAAATGTGTTTGGCAGCTGCTTTTTGAAATACTTCAAAAGTTTTTTTTAGAAAGGGTGCGAATCAAAGAAGAATGTGCAGGAATCTTTTGACATAATGCCTAAAAGAGAGATGTGGTCTCATGGCCTATCAAATGCCATTGGCGGCTGTAAGGTGAAGCGCAGACAAGGCATGTGAAGTGTTTGACAGAAGGCTTCAAAGAACTGCAATCTTTATTGAATGCATAGGATATGCTTAGCATGGAAACGTCCAAACCTACAAAGACTACATCTGCCTCACAGACTAGAAGAACCACACGGGCTTTGATATGTGATTATGTAACACACAAGTAATGCACAACTTACAACTACGTGTTCTACAGTGCCATCATGATCATTTCAAAGCAATTACACAAGCGGTTAAAATATGTTACCTATGAGTGCAATAGGGGGAAGGTATTCTTTGAACGCACCTGATTTTGCTTTTTTTTTACTTTAGTGAGGGGATAGATCGAGATGCCTATCAATGGAATGAAATTCTTGGTGATTACCTCTGCATTGACGGCGTACAGCACTAGCGGTGGTGGATATCAAACTCTTATTGAATGTGGTGTCGCAGAGGTTCCACGAAGGCCAATTTGTGCAGGATTTTTCCCAAAAGATTCTGCCTCTTTTCCCACGTCATAAACCTGAAATCACTCATACTGATAATTTTCTTACCATGGTTATCAATGGTGTTACAATAGTACTTATATCAGAATTATTTTAAAATGAGGAAAGACATACTCAAACTTGAGAAGACATTTTAAAAATGCTCAATTACTTGAAGAATGATCACCTACTAATGCTAAGCGAACCTTAAAGGAAATAACACTAGAACTTGGTTCCGCGGTTATTAGAAACAGTGCGTAAAGACTAAAACCCCACCAGACCATTAATATTGTGGTATTGATTAAGCTTATAAATGAAACAACAGATAGATGGCATTAATCTGCACTAAGCACATTAGATATCAGAGCGTTTTAAATCTGTACCTAACACACTGATGACTTTATCTATCATCCATATGACATAACACAGATTGATAATGAACTAAAGCCATGCAGATTAATGCATTTTCAAAATATGATCATTTGTTATTGCATAAAAAGCCATAAAATTAATATAACAAGAACTTTTTAAACACTCAAATCATTTATTACATAGACTATTCAACGCCTTCTCTCATGACTATGATAAACAAAGTCTTAACACATTAAAAATCCCTCCTTCTAGTGCCATAATGTGGATGCTAAATCTGCATTTTGGCTCAAAAACAAACAAACATGAGTATTGTTAGTTAAATCAAGCAAATTAGATATAGCATCACTATGAAATAATTGCTCATGTTATCTATGCAAACAAAGTAAGTTATCAAAATAAGCTAAATGAAAGCATAAGAAAATAAGAGTCAAATTCTATCCCATAGCGGATTGGTGCTTCTATGGAAAGAAGCCCTTTCCCAATCCTTTGTTAAGCTCAATGATGAAATTGATATGAAGGTGTTATGAAGATGGACAAAATTAGCTCTCAATTGAAGAGAGTAACTTTGCATGAGGCTTGTGGATTTGTGGAGTTGTGGAGGATTAAATCAATGGAGATGATCTCTATTTAAAGATTCTCAAGTTGAAAGAATGCTTATGAGAGAGCAATGTGGGATAAAAAACAAGCCAATGGAAAGAGGCCACTTGTCAACTTGTGATAGGTTGGAGGATGAGCACATTTTGGTCAATGTGCGAAAGAGAGGGAGATTCAAATTTGAATTTGAGAGTTAAATGTTGAGTTTGACTTGTGCAAGGGACATGTAAGAGCTCATAAATGCTTTGTTGGATGTACATGTCCACTTTTTTTTGAATTCAAATTTGAGGGAATATTCCTCAAAGATGCCATGTTGATGGAAAATGCTGATTGATAAATGAATTAAAATGATTTATTGGTGCAAGTGGGAAAAGCTAGAGAATGTGATGGGTGGTTAGATTAGGCTAATCAGGATTAGATTAGCTTAGGTGATGATTAGTTTATTTTGACCCATTTGACTTGAATATTTGGATTTATTTAAATTAAGAGGGAGAAATATGCATTTGGATTTCAATTAAATAAAGTTTGGTTTATTTAATTAAAAGGTTGATGTTTGATTTATTTGATTTAAATGAACAACCTTAGGAATGAATTTAATGAGTTTAATTTACCTGCTGAATGGATGAAGGTGAACTTGATTAATTTAATGAGTAGATGAATGTGAACCTGGTTTACTTGATGAATGGACCTAATTAAATGCATGATGCTAATTTTGCATGTCTACAGGTCCAATTCCCCAATATCAAAGGATTGTCCATTCTTACTTCCAAGCATCCCAGGCTTTATTCCCTCGAATTTACCTCCTAGAGAATGCTAGTAGTATCTTTGTGGAAATCGTAGACCAGAAGCTTGTGCTCATTTTATGTTCATTGCAGGCATTGGTTATGGCAATATTATCTCGAGGTTTTGAACAATCCTTCAATCCATGACTATAAAAACCATAGTTAAAGCATCTAGAAGCTTTTGGTGGAAGTTCCTCACTGCTTCTAGATTTGTAATCCTATTTTGAACCATCAAGGGTAGTGTGCATGCACAATCATAATATGGAACACCTGCTTCCTTTTCTTGAGGCATTTGATCATTTGTACTTACTCCCATTTAGATAAAATGATGCTCATCAATAATACTGGAGCCTATTCCCCTTGGTAACTACTTTTAACAATGTTCCTCTACAAGATTAAATAGGGTTGTGACTTTATCCCATGGGAACTCAAGTAAGACACTACCTTCTGTTAGTCTATTGAAGAATCCAATATCTTTAAAGCATACAAAAAAATTGCAAAATTTGTACTGGGGCTTTTTATTTATAAGTTCAATCCAAATGCCATTTCGTGATGCCATCATAAAAGTTTGTTGAACCAACTCTAGTTCATTTTGCTCAAATTGAAGAACCCCCATGTTGTTTAGCAATTCAATGGGTACTTCTTCAAAATGTGGACAACGCTCATGTGAGGTAGTAATATTCATTTTCAAATGCATAAATCATGAGGCAAGGCAATTTGGGAATACTTGAAATAGATTTGAAGAGTGATCATGAAAGAGAAGTGAATTTAAAGCTTTA
Organism: Sequoia sempervirens; assembly: GCA_007258455.2. NCBI lineage: Eukaryota > Viridiplantae > Streptophyta > Pinopsida > Cupressales > Cupressaceae > Sequoia > Sequoia sempervirens. Next base: position 63,573 of record VDFB02380052.1, on the reverse strand, counting down.
GTACAGGATACTAACAAGTCTTGACAGTCAGGATGGGACTAAAGAGTAGTCATTTAACAATGGAAGATCACATAGGAAAGAGTGACATTTTGGATCATATAGTGAATGGAGATCAAAAGTATTTAGTTATGTCTGATGGGAAATAGCGAAGAATCTATAGACATTCAGCTAAGTGGACAGTAGCCAATGAGATTGCATAAATCACAGTCAAAGATAAACCATGGTGATACCCCTATGTTTTTTAGGATAAAAATCAATGCATTGAAAAATGGGTACTCTTTTGAATTTGTTTTCTGATATTTTTCACTGTGATGAAATGAGTCAAGTATCCTCAAAAACAACATTATAAAACTAATCAAATGATCTCCAAAAGCCTTGAAATTTCACCAGTATGTTAATTGATGGTAAGGGAGTGTGGATGCAGGATAGATTAACATGGAGTTATTAGAATTGCAAACTGTAAATGTCCAAAGTTGCTTACTCAACATTTTCTAAAAAATTACCACTGTCAAATTTAGCTGAAACCCACCACTTTACCTTCCTTGAAGAAATATTAAACTCTTCCTATGAATCTGTAACTTCAGAGATTAGTTTGTTTAGGCAAGATGGACATGTGTGCGAGAGGGTTTTTCACCAAGCATCTTTATACACAAAGTATCAAGCATCAAAGTTGACCTCTGTGAAATTTTTCCGAAAATGCAGTCTTCAAACTGTACAAAATCCATTTGGATTTGATTTTGAAAATTTTCCAAATGATGTCCTAAGGCTCTAAAAATTGACATGGATGCACATTGAGATGGGGAGAATCTAGAGCACCAATTGATTTATCTTGACAATCTTCTAGTTGCTTAATATTATCCTTCAAAGTTGGTCACTTTAACAAATTTTATTGTGTGTAGACAACAAACCTTTGCAGAACCCTTCAACGTGGCCTTTTGAAACCTTGTCAAAACTGATTGGAAGGAGATAAAATTTAGTAGAGATAGTCACAAAGGGTAGATGAATACACTTGCAAGGTGATTTTTTGTAAAACTGAATGAGCTTCCAATTATGATTTGTCAAAGTGGGCCATTTGAGCAAGTCTTCCAACTGTTCTTCTTAGTGTTGAAATCTAATTTTTCATCATGGGAACCTAAAATTTTGCAAAAAATTTTAGGCTCCAAAACCACCAAACAAGGATTGCAATATGATACAAAAGATCAATACAATGCAATGCTATGCAATATTGTGCAATGCAATACTACATAATGCCAAACATGTTAGAGATTCCTTGCTTATAAAGGAAAGAATTAGAGATAGGAAAATACAAGATCATGACAAGTGTCTTAATCCTATCACATGAGACAACTAACTCATAACTACCTACAAAAGTGTAAAGTCTAGATAAGACAACTAATATTCTAAGTAAACTTAACATGTGAATTAAGTCCCCTAAGTCCCTAGTAAAGGAATAAACTAGGTACAAGACTTATTTACACCAACACCCCCCCTTAAGTGCAACTTAGGGAGGAAAAACTAATGCAAAATATGCAATGATGGGTCCTGGATATGAGGCAATGCTAGCTACCCATGTACAAAATAAAAAATCTCTCACAAGCAGAGAAAAGGAGAAAATTCCAGTGGGAGAAAACTCCTCTCCAAAAGAGAGAAACACAAGAAGATGATGAACATCACTGAAGCAGAAGAAGTTGCAAACAACTGTCGAAAGATGACTACTATGGTGCTATAACTAAAGAACCTCCTCTAGAAAAAGGATGGCTAGGATCAAGAAGACAACAATATGCATGAGTTCCCCCAATGACACTACTCAAACAATGATCAGATGGAAACAAAGGAAAAAACATCTGTCAATTGAAAATACATATGGCACATGAATCTGTATGAGTGACCCCAATGACACTACTCAACCAATGTAAGTTGAAAATAAAGACATGCCAATAGTCTAAAAAAAATTGATCAACTGAGGATGGAATGTTTCCTCCACAAACAAGAATGCAAGAGTGTCTATATGGTAAATACCCCATCTCATCAAAATACATGGGTAACCAACCGATGCATCCACCTAATACATAGAAACAAATAATAGATACATAGTTCACTCCAAAGCAAAACCAAGGAAGCATTAGTACGAATAGTATAATAACACCCCATAATGGTAACTTGGGAGAGACATGATAGATCCACTGAAACTCTATTTTTCACCATGTAGTGCATGAAGGAGAAGAAACAACATTTGAAAGTGCACAAGAAAGTACCTGCAACTAAAAAAGGGTGTGCAAAAATAAGGCACACATGCATGAGGCTAGAATCACATGGAAAGTTCCATGTCAACGTGACTGTTTTTGGTCACCCACTCAATGCCATACATTTATTTGCTCTACTGTTAGATATGTTGGAATTATAGCACATCATCATTTTCACTTCATTTAGAATTAGTGGATTTCATTGTCATTTATTGGGGGTGAGGACCTTTATTAGGGGAGACAAAGCAACTTTCTTATTTTCCCCTTCAAAATGTTTCTTTTCAGTCTTTCTGTTTGTGGGAAATAATATAAATTTCAAAGTTCTGTGTATTTTGACACCCTCACACTGCATTATATTTTAATAAAAAGGAAAAGCAATAGTTAGTTGAGAGTAATTTATATTAATGCAATAAGATTTCCACAATCCATATGAAATTAGTTTTTTTTTTGGATTCGATTGTGTTCTAATTTTTTCATCAACGTTTCAGATCACACTCCATGATCCATCATCAGGATGGAGAGCTACATCCTGATGATGGATCACGAAGTGTGATCTGAAACGTTGATGAAAAAATTAGAACACAATTGAATCCAGAAACAAAAAAGTAATTTATATTTTTAGAAACAACAACAAATGGGATGCCTACTAAGATTGCTTATATATGTGTGCATTCACATATGCCATCAAGAGAGGCTATGGGTATCTGAAATTCCCATGCATTAATAGTGACTATAAAAATTATACTAGCAATCACATCTTGGTGTGCAATGGGTAAGTCGAAGATGTGTGGAAAGTCAACTATCGAAGATTATTTTTTTGTGCATACATTTGTGTAGTACATGAGGTCAATTGATCCTAGGTCATTTAATAAATGATGTTTTTGCAACAAAATTCTCAATGAAGAAGTAATAGCTTTAAATCAACTATGCATCCACTTCAAAGGATCCAAACACAACTAAAGAAAAACCTATAAATTAGGAAGATAATCAGGCTCCATTACAAATAGGCTCACACAATGTTTGAAATAGGGAGAGAGGGGATAGAGGGAGAGATGGGGATAGCAAGAGTGAGAGATAGAAGGGGGAAGAGCAAGAGAGAGAGGGGTAAGGAGATAGATATAGGGGATAAAGATAAAGAGGAAGATAGAGATGGAGATGGTCATGTAGATATACAAGGACATGGAGAAAAGGAGATGGAGAGATAAAGAGAGAGGGGGGATGGATATATAGAGATGGAAGAGATAAATATATAGAGAGGGATAGATAGAAAGATAAAAATTGAGATAAGAAGTGATAAATAGAGAGAGAGAGAGAGGTAGAGAGAGGGAGAGAGGAAAATATAATTAGAGACATAGAGATAGAGGAGTAAAAATGATTAGATATAGAGGTCTAGGAAGAGGGAAAGGGAGAGAGATAGGAGAGATAGAGAGAAAAAGATAATTAGATATAGAGGTCTAAGAAGAGGGAGAGGGAGAGAGATGGATGTATAGAGAGAGGGAGACATGTTTAGAGATTGAGGGGGAGAGAGCAAGATGGAGATGGAGAGATAGAGAGAGATGTAGATGGTGAGATAGAGTGATAGAGAGTGATAGAGTGATAGAGAGAGATAGAGATATAAGGAGATATCCTTTGACAATTGACACAAAATGACTAATCAAAAGTTTATTTCTCTCTCTCTCTTACTCTCACTCTTTTTCCTAATTGACCTTGCACATCACTTTCAATGTACCCATTATAGAAAGAGGGAGTGATGTGGAGATCTGGAGAGAGGAGGAGAGATAGGGATAAAAAGAGGGAGATATAGAGATAGAAAGAAGTAGAGATAGATAGATTTAACTTGGGAAAGATAGAGGGGATGAGTTTGTGTGTGTGTGCGTGTGTGTGTGTGTGTGTGTGTGTGTGTGAGAGAGAGAGAGAGAGAGAGAGAGAGAGAGAGATCCAACTTGTCCTTTTAAAGAGAATGTGCCTGTTTACTAAATATTTTACTATTTTTTTTCTTTGGTGTGTTACTAAAATCCATAAAACATAGAGGGGGGAATCCACATAATTCACTTTTGGGAATCCAAGATCCATTTGGGTATCACATAACATTATTATTCAAACATTAGATTATTCATTGTATCATCATCTTAGACCAACATATGCACTTAGAGATTAAAAAATAACATCTTTTTTGGTTCCTCTTTGTCTTCGATCCTTGTTTAAAATTGTTAAATCATAATCCAATGGCTTGACCACATGAGAAGACCATTTCCTAGCAAACTCTCAAAGTTTTTATCAACACCTTATTTCTTAGATACAAGTTCCATGCAATGAGGTGAATACACTCTAGATATTTAGATGGACACAATTTATTTCCACACAATAGTTCATTTTCATAAATAGAGTTTATTTATGCAATTATGAAGATCAGTTCCACAAAAATAGATATGACCTAAAACAAGTATAGTTCAATAAATTATTCATTTGAGCTTTTTACTTTTAGATATGATTTCATATTTATAGTTTTTATCACAAATATATTATACAACAAAAAAATCTTAAAATAACCTATGAAACTACTAACCCTTTTATTATTTAAAAAATACTTATATATTAACTATTAATTTTAACTAATTAATTTAAAATTAATAATTATATTAAATTTTATTTCATTAAAATTATTTTTCCTATTTCCTTTCATTTAAAACTTTTCCAAATATAAAAATTAAATTAAATTAAGTAGTATTTACTTCTTAAAATAGTTAATGTAGGGGGCATTCATACCCATCACTCGAAAGGTAAGGCGAAAGACCCTTGTTTGGCATTATAAAAAAAAAAAGAGCTTTATCTTTTCCTTAGTTGGAGGTGCCTTCCAAATCATTACCTCCGCCAAAATCTCAGGTCACATGCCCATCATGATGTCGGCGTTAGGTATTCTCGATGTCAGTTTCTGTACTTCTGATCCTCGCTATTTTTGTGTGTGATAGGACTAGCAGTCAGTCTGTCAAACCTACAAAAGCTTTCCCAATATGGAAGCAGTTTCCATTGCAACATTTATTGTCCAAATCCACTTAAAAATGCTTTTATATTCGGAAAATTTTTGTACATTTGACAGACTGTTTGTCCTATTACATACAAAGATGTTTATTTTTGATTAATTAATAAATATAGTCATATTTATATTCTGTTGTCTATATAAAAATAGTAAGTTGGTTGTAGTAAGGAAGAAAAAACAATAGAAAACAATAAATGGACAAAATATTTACAATCATCTTATTGATTTGATTTGGATAGGGAACACCTTCCACGTAATTAAGTATATTTTCTTAGCAGCGTTTCAAATTGTAATGTTCTTCTAGATCAATTGATCCTGTTAGTATAGTGGGGTAATAGACCACGCACCATCGTCCTAAACCATTGAAACCATTTGCTAAGTTCATACCAAATAGAAAGTGAGTCATCTGCTACTTCGAGGTTCGGAGTTTACCTGTCAGTAGTAATATCAATCTCAGATACCATATCTCAACACTGCTCAAGCGAAACAAGACAATAGTTAAAATTGGTTAACAATTAAAAAGTAGAAGGCCAAAAACCATCTCACCATAATTTCCAGTGTAAAGAGTCCAGTTACAATAACATGACTTCTGAACTCACTAACATTTTTATGTAGGACCAAAGTTGAGAGAACGAATCCAGAGAAAATCATTTCCATGTAAGGGGACAACAACCACAGATAATATAGAGAAACAAGGCATCTGAAGGGCAACACCTTGCTAAATTCATTGATGCAACTGCACCTCCAAGGCCCCAACCCAGCTTCACAGTAAATACCCAACTCATCAAAACATGGAGTATTAGAGCCACGCTTGCTGTGTAGGCAATGACCACTATATTAAATTTCAGTCCAAGAATATGTTCTTATGTTACTTTCTGTTCAGCTATGGTCTGGATTACAATTAAAAAAATACTCATCAAAGTAATTTTATAAATTGTAGAAATATCTGTATCTATTACTCACCATTATAGAGAAGGGAGCAGCGTACATGATAACCGCGACAGCCACTCCGATGGTCCCAACAAACAATTTCCGTTGTGTACCAGGAAAACCCCAAACAGACACTGCAACAATTGCGGCAAATGAAGCCAGAACTCCAATGAACAGATTCAAAGTTTTCACCTGTCATATCCAAACAAAACACAAACAAGTTCTATCGTTCTAATCTTTTTAGCGTACAAAAAATATTTTAAATTAAACAATACTTTAAGCTTTGACCTATTTAAATGATTCGTATCTTACCCCACATTCTGAAGGAGCATAGGCCAAATACAGACAGCTGACATAAAGAGTCTCCAGAACGACGCCGCATCCATTAACAGACGAGACCAAAAGGTTGCCAGAGGTGACTAATGGAAGGCCATAGAATGTGTAAACAAGACAGTTGAACAGAGCTGTCACATATGGAATACCCGAGTATTCCATATAGCGTAGATCGATCCCGTCCTCACCACAGAGATCTATGTAATCCTGCACAGACCACCTCTTCCAGCTAAAGAACCAGCTAACCATTGCCAAGAAATGTTCCAGAAAAAAACCCACTAAATAAAACATCTCCAAACAAAGATCCAGCTAACCATTGCAGCCAAGAAATCAAAAAATAAGAAAGAGGCCTACGAAGGGGCTACAAATAGCACGATTCCAAAAACATTTCCTGAAATAACCAAACAGAGAAAATGCACTTGATTAGAGGGAACTTCATTAATTTGTTATTTCATATGAAAGGAAAAAAAAGGGCAGTTCACAACCGAGAATGCCTAGTACAAAACGTAGATCGATCGCCATTGTCGTCCTTGCTAACGTCGCCATTGTTAAGAATATAAACCAGAGAGAACAAATTATTGAATACCTAATCGCTTGTTAAAATATAGGCTGTTTTTCTGTTACTAACAATCATTTGTCACTTCACTGTACCGGTTTTTAGTTCCAATATCAAAACTGCACCACTCAATGTTTACCGTCAAAACAAACGGTCACCGTATATTTTATATTTAATCTGTGCCCTAGAAAAACCCTAATATACCTAACATGGAGAAATAGCTTTCGTAAGTGCATTTACTTTGGGAATCCGAGTCCTCCGTCCATGCTCCCACTTTCCTCGATATTTGGAGGCAACTTCATCGGAAAATGAAACCGCTTCAAAGAAGTTTCCGGTAAGACTAAATTACGATCAAATTAATCCTATGGGACGATGGTTTGCTAGTTTGATGGGTAGAGCGGGTGCTGGTATTTTAATGTAATTTATTTTGATATTAAAATGTTCATAAAAAATTAAAATGATAAAAGTTAAACAAATTCTTTTAATACAAATATTATGTTCTTTTTATTTAAAAGTAGGAGTTTCAGCTACAACAATAATCAAATAATTAAATACTTGTCCACATGACAAACATATAAGCAATTTTATGAATCAAAATAGACTTTTTTTTTTTTTTTTTAATTGTAAGAAGATTTATATTAAAAACAAATATACAACATAAAAAAGTTACACAGGAAGAACATCATAACCCAGCATGTCAGCAGTCACAGCAAACCAATAGCAATGCTGTTGTGAAACAGCAAAAAACAATAGCCTGCAACAGCCAAAATACAAACAGCAGCAGTGCTGATTTAATTCAGCTAATTAGCTGTCCAAGTAGTAAGAGTTTATAACAGCAAATTGTTGCCAGCTCCAATTTACAGAAAGCAGTAATCAACCCCTGGTAGCATGACAGTACGATCCCGCATGGCAGTGACAGCTGTACCCAGAAGAAACTATATTCTGCAACTTTCCAGCACACTAGTATGAACAACAATTTCCTTTGGAATGTCGCATCAGCTCTTCATTCACTGAAAGATAAACAGCTCCAAATGAGCACCAAATTATAATGATCTCCAGAGTGGTGTCGGTGTTGACTGGAGATTTTATCTCTTCTTTCAACGACCACAAGCGAAATCAATCACACAGAAGCAAAGGTGCTGAGTTGTGTTTGAAAATCATCCAATATCTTTTTGAGGTCAACCTTAGTCTGGATGGCAGATTGAAGAATGGGGATCTGCAAAGAAAGGTTAGCATAGATAGTTATCAATTCGGCTTGCAGTGGTTGAAAGGTGTGAGAGAGAGCTGCCAAACATCGGAATCTCCAGATGCGTTTAAGAGTGATGTGTCTGAGGGTTTGAGTAATAACATTGTGAGATGAGGAGAGACCAAGAAGCGCAGTTCTCCACGACCATGGTTGAGGAAAGAGGACAAATAAGTTAGAGAAAAGAGAGTTTCAGATATTCCGTGCATGGGTACAAAACCAAAAGGTATGCTTGATAGTCTCTTTTTTGGAGCAAAAAGGACATGTTGGAGGAGGGGAAATGAAGGAGAGTCGATCGCCAATGGGAACCTTGACATGGAGAATTTTTCAGGCTGTCAGCTGGGCTTGCGCATCAGCTTTAGACTTCCATATTAAGGAGCTTAACTTGTTCCATCTTGATCTACTAAATTTGCAATTCCATTTGAGGTTAAGCCGGTGGGCTAATGAGATTGCTGGGAGGAGTTGCTTATATATTAGCCGGAGAGGAAAATTTCTAAGGCTTTGATTGTTAGGCCATTTCCAATCTTTAAGGAAGTTGTCATGACAAGGGGTGGAGAGGAGCTGCAGCAGATCTGGCGTAACTAATTGCTGGATTTTTTGGATTGGGGTCTCATAAGAAGGAGGAAGCCGAAACTGAGCTTTAAGCTGTAGCCAAGGTTTCCAATTGAAGGTTAAAGGGTCCCATAAATCCTGGAAAACTTGGATGCCTTTTTTAAAAAGATGTCTACCTTTGAGGTCCTTGATAATGGCCAAAGGACAATTGTCATGCTGAACCAAACGGTTCCACCAAATGGAAGAAGAGGCGAAACTCAAGCCATGACTCAAGCTCTGGTCATACCAAATTAGCCTTTTCGAAGTAGTTTGCCACGCTCTCCAAATGGAGTTAAAAGGTGCAGACCCATGCGTTTGAAAATAAGATGCAAGAAGAATTTTATCTTTCCAACTGACCAAGTCCCAAGAACGACCAACAGTAGCTGTTTGGATACGATGGCATACAAGATATTTCCAAGGAGCATCACCATCCAAGGCTCTTACAATCAATTTTGTTATGAGACAGATGCCCTGAGTATAAGGATCTATAATCCCCAGTCCTCCTTTATCTTTAGGTTGGATGCAATGAGTCCACAAAGTAGTAGGCAAGCCTTTTTTGTTACCCCAATTTGTCCAAAGAAAATTTCTGATAAGCTGAGATAGTTGGTTGTAGCATGTTTTAGAGGGCAGCCAGATGGAGGAGATATAGACATGACTGGCCAAAGAAATTTTATTGGCAACTTGAATTCTACCAGCCATCGAGAGGAACTTATTAGTCCAATTCAAAAGCTTTTTTCTAATTTTTTGCAAGAACCAAAACCACATCTCTTTAAGCGAGACTCCAATGCCAAAAGGGATACCAAGGTATCGAGTGATGCTACCATGCTTCACTTCATGCCATTCCCTAGGGATCCAAGGTGGTCGAGGGTTGGAGCAAAGCATTATAAATTCGGTTTTGTGCATTGCCAGTTTGGAGCCTGAAATAGTGCAAAACAAATCCAATATGTCCAAAGTATTAGTCACTTCTTCTTCAGAATTTTGTATGAATAGCATGCTATCATCAGCAAAATGCGAGTTGAGCGCAGTAGCATTTCCTAGAAGAGAGATGCCTCGGATAATCTTATTTAGGCGAGCATGCTGAAACAGATATCCTAAAGCATCAGCAGCAAGGACATAAAGGAAGGGAGCAAGGGGGCAGCCCTGGTGAATGGATTTTTGCAAAGGAAAGGAAGGAGAAAGACTGCCATTAACAGCCACTCTAGCATTAGCATCCCTAAAGAGCATGCTTATTTGATCACATAATTTAGAGCCAAAATCGAGCCATTTTAACATTTTAAGGATGAAAGGCCAGCAAATGCGATCATACGCTTTATCAAAGTCAATCTTTATAATTAATGCATCTTGAGCGGATTGTTGCACCCATTCAGCCATTTCCCAAGCAAGAATCAAATTGTCTTAAATAAATCTTCCACCCAAGAAACCAGTTTGCTCTGGATGCACTATCAATTGGGAAATGTGTCTAATTCTTCGAGCTAGAGCTTTGGCTATTATTTTATATGATGTGTTGAGGAGAGTAATTGGTTGCCACCCATTTATAGTATCTTCTTCCTTACCTTTGGGAATGAGTTTAATCAGCCCCTGATTAATCACCTTTCCTAAGGAACCCGTTTCAATCCCCTCAAGGTAAACATAATAAAAATCCTCTTGAATGTGAGGCCAAAGAGCTCTATAAAACTCCACTGGAAGCCCATCAATACCAGGGCTTTTCTCTAAAGCCATACATTGAAGCGCAACATCTATTTCATCTATGGAGAGGAGGTGATCGAGGAACTTACTATACTCAGGGTCTACTTTCTTGGGTATACATTCAGCAACAGAATCCTCAAGGATGGGAAGGAGGGTATCATTAGTGGATTCATCTATAAAAAGGTTTTTGAAGTGCTCATAGAAAGTATTCACAATGTCAGCATGATTGGTTTGTAAGGAGCCATCAGTAGATTTAATTGTAGAAATATGTTCCATCTTGTGCTTGTGGTTAAGATATTGAAAGAAGAATTTGGAGCCACGATCACCATCTTTAATCCATTGAAGACGTGAACGAATTTGGGCACCTTTTCCTTTATACACAGCCATTTTTCGAAGCACATTTTCAGCATTGGCCACAGATTGTTGCAATGAGTTGTTTGTTGGGTCATAGGCCAAGCGTGAATGCCCATATACAAGTTGACCTTGCAAAGATTTCTCAAGTCTGCGACGTTTTGCTGCAGCTCTTCACCCATAGTTACGAAGAAAGATGGTACACTTAGCAATAGTTCTCTCCCACCAACTAATACAACTACCTTCTTGAGGTCTTGGTTCCGACTTCCAAATGGCCAGCAAACCATCAATGCAATCCTGGTTGTGGAGATGGGTAACATTGAGTTTGAAGGGAAGGTCATTGGAAGGGGGTGTGGAATTTGAAAGGGAAAGACTAATGAAGATGGGAAGATGGTCAGACAAAGTGGCTGAAAGGTCTACAGAAACAAGACGACCATCAGGTGAAGGGAGAATGGAACAATTGGGGGAGATATAAAATCTGTCCAACCGACTCATTTTTCTTGAGTTTCCTTCTCTGCAGTTACTCCAAGTATACCAATGGGGCATATGAAGGTTGAATTTACCCAAGAGGGGATCATGCACACCAAGGGAATTTCGGGCCAGCATCCAAGCTTCAAGTTCAGACTGAGATAGGTGAGAAGGACCAACCAAATCAAAATAGACTTAATTCTAAATTCACATAACAATCATTTAAAAATAATAAAATGTTATAATCAACAAAATAACAATTATATGAGTAATTGTTTCTCCGTACACAAGAATAGAATTGGGTTTCTGGAGGTGAGTGTAGATGAAAAAACAGTTAAAATATGCTAATAAAAAGAATAACAATTATTGGAGTAATTGTTTCTCCATACACAAAAGATTAGGATTAAAATCACTTTCTGGACACGAGTGTAGAGATGGAAAAACTCCATACACAAAGGACTAAAATCGCCTTTTTGGATATGAGTGTAGAGATGTGAAAATTCCACACACAAAGGGCTAAAATGGACCTTTTGCACATGAGGGTAGAGATGGAAAAATTTCGTACACAAAGGACTAAAATGGTCTTTTTGCACATGAGTGTAGAGATGGAAAAAAGGTTAAAATATTCTAATCTAACAATTATTTGAGTAACTGTTTCTCCATGCACAAAAGATTTAGATTAAAATGGACTTTCTCGACGTGAGTGTAGAGATGGAAAAGCTCCGTACACAAAGAATTAAAATTGAGTAGTTGTTTCTTCATACACAAAAGATTGAGATTAAAATTGACTTTCTAGACATGAGTGTAGAGATGGAAAAACTCCGTACACAAAGTATTAAAATGACTTTCTCCACGTGAGTGCAAAGATGGGAAAAAGTTAAACATTTGGTTTTCCAGGTGGGTATAGATGGACAAAAAGTTAAAATGTTCTAATCTAAAACATTTAAGAAAATTTAAAATCAATTGTATGTAGTGTTTTCTTACAACATGAAAAATAAGAAATCTACAAGCATGAAAATATTAAAATAGACTGATGCAACACCTAAACTGTTATTTTTTCCCGCCTTTTAAAATGTACATAAGAATGTTTGAAAAATCAATTATTTAGACAATTTTAATTTATATTCATACCAACAATCAATAAAACAAATAAAAATTACTGTTGAACCTCTGAAAAAACCTCTATTTAAAAATTATAAAATCTTTAATATTAAAAATATTTGAGCACGGCCGAATCCGTGTTTTAGCCAATTGTACCCACCCGTGAAAGCGCAGTGCACCAACTTTTCCCGATTGAAATTTAGTCCCCGTATATGGTTATCAACAATAATTTTAGTAACAAATATAACCAAAAAAGTTTACCATGAACTGTACGATACAATGCCTCAAATCAATCTATTAATGTTCAGGTAAGGCTTTAGAAACATTAAAGAAAATGCAATTGGAGGTGACCTCGTAGAAATGTATGCAAAACGTGGAAGCATGGACAAGGCATGCTAATTTTTTGATAGAGTTTAGATATGGGTTTGTAAAATCTTTCAAGCAACTACAAACCCGTTTATTCAACACTCCCTGCCCATGTCAAAATTTGAGCTTTGAAATAGGGTATGAACATTCATCAAAGCATGATAGAAATAGTGTTTTTTGAAAAGGCTTTAGAAACTTTCAAGAAAATGCAATTTCAAACAAAGAAATGCAGTTTGAAATCTACAAATTTGAAACATTTCACATTTCACAGTTAGGGTTTAAAATTTTCTCAAACAAATCTAGTTTGAAATCTACAAAATTCGAAGTTAACCAACCTGCTGAGCTATGGAGGTCAAGTTGATGAACTGTGGCTTGAGCTAGTGCATGTTTTTCCCCTGGGAGTTTTGTTTGTTGTTCAGTTCATTGTTCACATTTGGGTTCGTCGTTTGTCGCATACAAAAAATAGAGAAAACGTATAATGCAACAGTGACAATTTCATTTATTTTTTATGCCCTATTTCAAGGGGTCCGGTTGAACACCCATTTGACCGAACCCCATAAAATATTATTTTTTTATTCATATGGTTGGTGGTTCGGTCGAACATGTGGTTCGGCCAAACCCTTGTGTTCGATCGAACACCAAAGTTGGTTCGGGCGAACCAGAGAGTTCAGCTGAACCCCTTGACATTGTGGAAACACAAAAAAATCAAATTTCCTTCCTCAAAAAATTTTTAAACCACTATTGTGGATTAACCCTCCTTCAAGTTCAGAATGGGTGGAATTGGAAAGAAGTTGATTTGGTTCACCTGACTTCTCAGTAAGGTTTTGAACCAGGACGAGGAGATCTAATGGACATAAGTGCTATCCCCATGCATGGAGGCTACAAGTAGAAGGTGGGAGTAGTTTTACTACCCCTCATCATCTGCATGACTCTGGTTCTCAAATGGGATAAGAATATTTTGTATCTTCATGGCTCCCATTTCCCTAGTTTGATTTGGCCCCCTTTCTCCATTCATTTATTTTCAGAGCGACGAGGGCATGGCTGACTCGACAAGTCCCATGTGTTTATTTTTAGAGCTCATGGTTGACCTAGCAAGTTCCATTTATTTTTAGAGATACATGTATGTCATTTATGTTTTCAACTTTTCACTAGCGGTCCAGTAGAAGCTTGGCGCTTGCACTTACATTTGTATTTGTACTAGATGTAATAATGTGACATTGTAATGCAGTTGTAATAAAATAAATGGTTGTGCTATTAATGTGACACTGTAATTCATTTTATTAATTCCTTTGCAAGTTAAGTGCTATTAATGGTTGTGCAATGTGCTATTAATGTGACATTGTAATTCATTTGATTAAGGCCTTTGAAATGTTAAGTTTCTGCCCCTTGGCCTTGATGTGAATCCTAGCGCATTAAAATTTAAAAAAATTTAAAACACATGTTTTAAAGAAAATTTAAAGCAAATTTAAAAACGCATGTTTTATGTTTATTATTTATATCATAAATTACTCAACTGTATCTTGCTAGTGATTATGAAGCAATGGATGAAATGGAGAAAAATTCTTTCTTAAATAGAATAGTTCAAGATAGAAACAAATTGAAAGGCGATCATAAGCCTCCTTATGATTTGGATATTCTTAATCCATGGGTTCAGGATACTATTTCCATGCTAGCATTTCTCTTTGGACTAGATAGCAATTTGGAAGTGGGTGCATGCCTCCTTGAAATGGTGTATAATATCCATTATGGTGTTCCACATGCCAAATATAATTTTATTGAGCACGTTGTAGAATCCATGAATAAACTTTTTTTAATGATTAAAGGAGGTTCCACCAAGACATTTATGTTCACAACCTACTTGTTCTTATCTTTTTCTATTCAAATTCAGAGGAATGTTTCAAACTGACAAGCTTCAGATTCTTCCCTATGGTAATAGTAATTCTGAGCACAATAAAATGGCTCCAGTATATGAATGGACCACTGTTATAAGGTTGCATGATTCTCAAAGGAACTACAGTCATTTTTTAGACTAATTTTTGGCTCCATTGCATCAAGCAATTACAAATACTCCAATGCATAGATTTCCTATGTCATGTAGAAACTACATTCAACTAGGAAAAGAAATACAATTGGCTTATTGGTACTTATTGGAAGAATATATTGTGCTAAGATTTTATGGATCTGAAGTACAACCATAGAAAATTCTAATACATATGACAAAAAGGGTTTTTGCTTTGGAATATGTAAGGTAGATGCAGAGTACTGATGAAAGACACTTTACTAGTCAGGGGAAGAAGACATTATTTCCTTCTTTTCCTTTTTCATGTGGAGGGATGACATTTGAGAGAAAATAATTTAGTGTAGCACATGATCTTTTGATTTTTTTTGATTTTGATGCTATTTGTCACTAGAAGTATGCTCCATGTGACACCATTAAATCAATGATTGTTCTCAATAAGAATGTTGGAAGTAGAATTCAACATCAAAGTAAACCCTTGCTTGAAAACTTGAGAAACAAGGATTCTTGGGATGAGGTCAAAGGAGCAATGGAGAAAAGTGTTGCTGAGAATGGTATTTCTTTTGAATAATTGTTAGTATAAATTATGGCATTGCATCGAAAGACAATAAGGAGGTAAAAAAAAATTTATGAAAAGGGTCGTAAACCATCTAGTAGAGTAAAAATGCCAGATTCTCTAAAGAAGGAAGTTATAGAAAAAAATTGGTCATGATAAAAAATTACTGCCTTTTGGTCTATGAGGAAGGACCTAGGTGATCCAAGAGCTCTTGTAGAGTATGGAGATCATGAAGAAGATCTTGAGTTTAGAGAATTATGGAATATAGAGCATCCAAATGAACAAGAAGATGAGGAAAGTGATGATGGTAGGCAAGAAGAAAGCCATGTCAATTTCAAACTTGGTTTAAGTGAGGCCACAAAAGAAGCATTTACTATAGGAGTAGCCATAGCTAAAAAATGGGTTATGAAGGCTGTCCTTTGGGGTCCCAAAGATAAGGCCCTTGGATGGTAATAGATGTAGAGCATAGAAAACTAGTTGATAAATCTGGCCTTGGGTTTGGAGGTGAAAAAGTAGACCTAGGGTATATATCTCAATTTGTTAGAGCTTCAAGTTCAAATCCTCATCCTCATGGTCAGACACAATCACAACTAGGACATGCCCATGGTGGAGGGCTTAGTGCAATAGGCATTGCCTCTGCTGGTGATGGTATGGGTAGTAGTACTAGTAGTGGTTAACATGTGTGGTCACGCCCATAAAAGGATATAAAAGTCACAATAGAACTAAACCTGGGAATTGGAAATTCCAACAGGCGACAAACATCTCCTCATGGTCGTTCATTTACTTTATCAAACCAGGGAACGTATACTTGAAATGGAGCAGCACGGTATGTGCACTAAGAACTAGTTTCTAGTCACCATCTATAGAAAGAAAATGCTTAAAAGTAATGTAACGTAAAGCTTTTTAACTTAAACACAACTCGGCTAAAACATAAATCATAGCAGCTATTACTAAAGGACAAACTATGAACTGGCTTTATGCTACAGGAACAATACAAAGCTGAGTTTGCGTTGAAATCTACAGAAATAGAATCTAACTAGTAATCGACATGAAATGAACAGTTAACTACAACAACTTGCTACAGAATACTTACTAAGTGGGTGCCCTTAGCAAGCATCAACTAGATTACACAAGAAGTTGACTCAAAGCTTCATTGAATTTTATTCATACTCAGAACTAGGATACATCGATTACTCTGTTTTGAAAATAAAACTCAACACAAAAATCTATTACTTGTTCAACTTAATTCTAACACATACTATTTCATCCTCGTTCACTCATGCAAGAGGAATGATTATTTAAATGAAAAAGACAACTAACTAATTAACAAAGGAAGTCATGATCATAGATACATTCTGAATCCGCAGAACATATATTCATAAATGAAAGTCTATCTGCTCAACGCGACCTTGAGAAAATATAGCATTACACACTCCTTAGATCAAGGGACTGTTAAAGCTTCTTCCCAAAGATTCGGTCAAAGAGTTATTACTGGAATGACTTCTTCCACAGAGTCGAGATTCTTGCACTTGATCAACTTCAGCTCCTTCCAACAATCCTGCAATAAATGACAGAGGCAAAGGGAAGCATACACACAAGCGACACGTCATCTATTCATTAATCACATGTTAATCCTATTCCATTATCCAAAATTATAAGCATACATCAGCTATGCGGGCAGTCAAAAAGGTAATTAATGAAGTTGTCAAGCTGCAGAAATATGGAATTCATTGCTACAGGATACCACCCAAAAAGTCTTTAATCAACAAGTTTAAACAACTATTAATAATAAAAGTAAGAGTATCAAAAGTTTCAAACTATGATCATATTTAAGGCTCATCAATGTGCTACAACATCAAATTACACACAACTGGACAACACAATATACCACAAAAGCACCAGGCGATCAAGGTATATAGAAGAGGAAAAGTATTTTGACAGGTCCAACTCCAAGTAACACTACTAGTGGATCCACCACAAAGGAGTTATTTCTAGGCACCCCCCCAATGCCAGTTAGTCTAGCTGTGACATCATTAGAAACTGCAAGTACTCCAATTCCTTCACCATTCAAGCATTCCATTGTTCCTGCATCCCTGGGTTTTGATTACATTGAAGATTTTAAAAAGAAATCAGTATTGAATAAAAACGAAAAGAAGAAACTAATGGAGAGTGTGTCTGCTCTAACTTTAGATCCTACAAAAACCATGGTATTACCCACATTTGACACAAGTAAAGAAATCATGGAGTACACATTTCTTGTTCCCACAATTCAAAACAAGCCAGCATATCAGATGGCTCCAGCTATATTCCGAGTGAACAATTTTTAATTGGATTTTTCTAGACTCAGAAATACTGACAAAATTAATGTATCAAAGAAGACTAATGAATTGGTGTACACATCATTGCTGAAGCAAGATAGAGAGAAAAAAATGTTGCAGACTCAAATTGAAAAGTTATAGGCAAACCTAGCAAATTAGAAAGCAAAGAGGGAAGAAACAAATAACAAGAGCAATGAATTAGAAAAAAGAGTTAAAAAATATGCCTCTGCATTAAAAGGAAAAAGAGGATAAGTAGAATGAGATCGAGACTGCAATGAATGAATTGAAGCAAAGGCTAGATGAGAGCAACAAGAAATATGATGAGGAAAAATCCAATTCAAAATAATTAAGACTAAGCATTGCAAATGGAAATGCATAGTGGGAACAAAAATTGGAGAAGGAGAGAAAAAGAAATGAAATATTGGAGGTAGAGTTGATGGAAGCAAAAAATGAAATTAAGTCTTGTCAAAATAAGTTATCTTCATTTTGTAGAGAAACAATGAGGCATACGAAACAAAACATCTGGGATGAAATAATGTAGGGGATTGATCATTTGTGTGACATGTTTCAATTGATTGACGCTATCAAACAACATCATAAGAAGCTCAACAAATATTTACTGGAGAAAAAAAATGTGTTGGCATTAGAGAAATCAACAAATCAAATTCAACAAACGGTCTACAAAGTTAGTGACAATGTTTTGAAATCAAAAGGGATTACTAATTGGCTTGCTACATCAATGACAAATTCATATGTTATTGAAAGTGTTTGAGAATGTGTGAAACAGAGAAATATTTGCATTTGGTTGTAGACAAGATGAAGAAGGTGGATGAAAAGTTAAGGAACTTTACAGAGCTTGGTTTACCAGAGGCTTTTGACACAAATGAGTGATTCGTTGGATGGAATGATTACAGAAAGAAGATGGAGGATGCAAGGAAGATTGATTTGGACCAGTTTCCTCGGAACCTAGATGTGGTGACCTATTTGGATTCCATCAAACCATTGCTAACCCTAAATGAAAAATTGACTGAAGAATCCAAGACAGGTTCCAATTTGAATCATGAATTGTTAACAAATCTTCAAGTTAAACAACATCAATTAGAACAAATGACAATTCCAACACCTAAAGAGTGGAAGTTTCTAGAAAGGGTGATGCAATGGTTTAACTTTTGATAATATGAGTTTCCAAGTTCCAACTTAGCTCTGTGCAGAGTTTTCTTTGAGCAAGATATTGCATTGCCAATGTCTCTATTTATTCCTTCATGTGATATAGTGATAATCAATTTAAAAGCTCAAATTAAAACTTCAGTAATGTGTTGATGTTCAATTATCTATATTATTTATTATCTCATTTGGAGAAAATTTTTGGTAGTGGTTTCAACTTCTAGATACACTTGTTATTATGTTCATTGTTGTATATGCTACTAATACTATTGTTAATATGTTATTAATCTAATTTAAGCATTGAGTTGAGTGATGAATCATTGAGCACATGCTCAAGTTTTACTTTTAACACAATTAAAATATGAACTATAAGGTGATTTTAATTCCAAGCATCCATAATCTTAGTCAAATTGCATTACAATTCACACATCAATACTCAATCTCCATGACTAATTAGAATATCCACTAAACATTTATATGAATTCATGTCGTGGATTATCTATTATTGGAATTGGAATGATGGATTTTTGGTTAGTTTCATTGCTACTAAGTTTTGGTGAAGAGAGCGGGTTTGGTACTTTTGCTAACCTTAGTTGCTAGCCCTCATATTTTTATAACCTTGTCATGGAGCTCTAAATTTTCATAACTCCCCTATTCCCCGACATGGTTGATGGTTCACTTTTTTGAGTTGCAAGTCTTTCTTGGTCATCTTTCTAGTCGGTGGGTCGGAGGTTTGGAAAACTTTGAAACTTCAGAATTTGGTTCTAAGGTTCCAAGTTTCAGCGACCACGCAACATTATGGACTTATCTTTCCTTTCAAAGGCACCGTCATCTGACATCTCATTGAATGCTATGTGCAGACTAAACTTGAGTTGTCTTTTCAGGAATTTTCAAAAGCATGCTATGTACATACTAATGAAAAATATAAAATATAAAATACCACAATTTCATGGAATACAACAAAAAAATATCATCAACTACAATTTGACTTTGGAATATGATTCATGAAGTGCAATATAAAATAAAATATCATGAAGTGCAATGTTTCATAATTTCATTGAATACAATATAAAATATCATCAACTAGAGTATGGAATAATGGAATCTAATCTTGGGATCCATGAAGTGCAATATAAATACCTAAAAGCTGCTAATTCTCTTGAATCTCTTCCATTTCCCAAGTGGACTAGGGTTCCTCAATTTCATGTTCATCATTAGATAAAGTAAAAGAGTCATCTTGAATTTGATTCCAAGTCTGCTCTTCATTTTCTTCGGCTTGTGTCTCAAATTCAACATTCATTGTGTCACTTTTGTCAATGTCAGTTGTCTGAGTCCCATTGCCACTACCAGTTCCACCAATACTAGCCTTTGGAATTGGAGTGTTTCACAACCCAGCTCCTCTTCTTTCACATGTGGACCTC
This sequence comes from Sequoia sempervirens, assembly GCA_007258455.2. Lineage (NCBI taxonomy): Eukaryota > Viridiplantae > Streptophyta > Pinopsida > Cupressales > Cupressaceae > Sequoia > Sequoia sempervirens. The sequence continues at coordinate 43,192 of VDFB02380052.1, read as the reverse complement.
CAAATTGTGAGTGCCCTTTCAAAAGGAAATTTTTTGACATTATACGTAGTTCCTTTCATCCTCAAGCAATTTTCCAAATTCTTGTCTAGTTTGTTTCTTAACTTTGATTTCAAAAACCCCAATGTACTAAAAACTCTCTCATCTTCCACTGACCCCAATATCATTGTTTTACATAAATCAACAAGTTTGAAATATTATGATATTGAACCATGCAATATTTCACTCTGACCTAAGCTTGTCCAAACCTTATTTATTGATCCCGGTTGAAAGGCCTTTTCCTTGCCCATGGATTTATATTGGTCCCTCACAACTGTTCGAAAACTCCCACATTGTTTTCTAAGCTTAGCTTCATCTAAGATTCCTACTATTTTTTGCTCATTGTATCTCCTAGTTTTCAAAAATTGTTTGATCAATATTTTTACTTGAGCATGAAAAAATGTGGGGTTATCTCGGTTTTCCCAAAATTGAGGATACACAATACTCATGGCTTCAAGTATTTCATGTTGAGAGAATCTTTCACGAATCTCTGAGGAAAGAGATTTTGCAATTTCCTTCAAATTATCACCAACAGGTTTAACAATGCCTTGAAAATCTTCTTGGTTAATAGCTACTTCTTTGCTAAAGTGCCTAGTTGTCTTACATTGGTATATTTGTATCTCATATCCACATACACAGATGCATAATTTCCCACTTGCATTAAACTATAAATAATTATCAAGATCATTAAAATTAGTAATTTTTTGCCGCATGAAATAATTTGGGCCATCTTGTGTTAGATCTAGATATAGATTATCGAGGGCCAAGCATGTAAGTATACATAGATTGGCATATTCATTAATATACATAGTTCTATCTTAGGCTTTCTTCACAAGATCAATCATCACATCTAGCATGGGGAGAAGACTAGTTAAAGTCAAGAGCATTTCTATATCGCTTAACCTATGTAAGAGGTTAGCAGCTTTGTCTACTATTCTGCAATGCTTGTACATCACTCCAATCAAAGATTGATATTCTAAAAGAACTCGCTGTGTTGGTCCATTCAGGGAGATCCATCTGGTATCAACATCCTTGAGAAGCTTGTTTCATGGTGTTATTCCCTCAGTAAAATTTTGAAATTATGTGAAACATTTAGGACTTCAATAGAAGTACGTGTGGATCTCGCGGACTAGATTTTTGACTTTTGATACTGTAGGAAACATGCTAACAATTTTGAATGCTAAATTCATTATGTGGGCTATGTAGTGAATGCCAAGCATGTACGGTGCATGAGTAGTTTATAACTTTGTGCAAACACCGGTCCTTTGACCTTGCATCACTGTAGCTCCATTAGCTCCTACACACACCAATTTTTTCCCAATTTTCAACTCATCCATACCTACAATTTCATTCAAAGATTTTTTGACTAGTTCAAATATATTTTGTGTTGTTGAACTGTTCTTCATTTTGTGAACACAGAGAAGGTGAGCTTGGAAAACATTTTGTTGTATAGTATACAAATGCATACAAACCCAAGAAGTATTGTCTATCGTAGTAACTTCATCTAAAGATAATGCAATAAAATTTGACTATTTTACTTCATCCTTTAAATCTTCCTTTTCCACCGAAGCAAGACAGTTTTTCCAATCCCATCTAGCATTTACTAGCCAATGTGACAAGGGATAGTGAGGAACATTCAAATAAGATAATAAATGAGAATATTCTGGGTAGTCTTTCATAGGATGCCCTCTGCACAAAATATGAAAAACAACACTCATCTGAATAGTTTTTAACAGATTTTTTGATTCCATTGCTTTTCCAAATTGAGCCTCAATTGTACCTCTACATGCAACAATGTTTGACATTATTTTTTCATGCTCTTCATAATCCACGGCATACTTAACATGAAGACATTAATCCTTTGATTTCAATCATACAACTGATTCTTCCTTTCCGTCTATGATTTGTTTTTCATAAATTTTAGCGATATGCTTTTCTATAGTGTCAATATTTAGCTGCAATGTATTGGATCTTCCACATTTCCAACTACAAATATTACATTTGGCCAATGTTTTCTTTTCAATATCTTTTGCATTGCCAATCCCCACTGGTACCATGAATGGGTATTTTGACAACCAACCAAGTTGAAAAATCCTTGTCATTTCCCACTCACGCCCCCTTTTTGGTTTATTTTTCCTTTTCTTGCTACCAAAATCATCATCCTCATCCAAGTCAATTATCTCATTCTGGCTAACTAGGCCCAAGGTATCACTTGGAACATCTTCTGCGGTATTGCTATCCTCATTCGATACATTTTGATTTAAATCAATGACAATATCAACTTGACCTTCTAGTGGTGGTGAGGTATTGGCAATGATACCAATATTTGGTGGAACAGTTGATGATGTAGCTCTATCTTGACCTGATGGATCAGAAGCTTTGGAAATTGCAATGTAAGACTATATGGTACGTCTAATTTTTGGGCATTTTGATGGCCTCCCAGTCTCTTGACCACCTTGTGGAGCAACAAGAGTCTCTTCACCACCCTGAGGAGCCTAAGGAGTGGCAGGAATCTCTTCACCACCCTGAGGAGCAGCAGGAGTCTGAGGAGTGGTAGGATCCTTACCACCCTAGGGAGCGAAAGGAGTCTGAGAAGCAGTATGAGTCTCTTCTCCACCCTAAGGAGCGGTTGGAGCCTTACCACCCTGAGGAGCAGAAGGAGTTTGAGAAGAACCATGAGTCTGTTCACCACCCTGAGGAGTAGCAAGAGCCTTACCCTTGATGCTCGAGTTGCTCAACATATTGATCTCTGATTCGCTCAACATATTCATCTCTCACTTCGAAGAAAAACTGGAAAAAAATTTCTTCTTGTTTAAGGATAGAGAATAATAATATAGATCCCATTACCTACTCAATATCATCTTTAAGACTAAAGGAAGAGTGGAAAATAGATAAAGAAAACTTATTATTATAACTAATAACACTATGAAGAAATGATCACTCACCTTTAAGTCTACGTTTTTGGCTTTGGCTAACTTCTAAATAAATGACACTTTCGATTGTGTTTATTTCTATTCATGGAATGGATTAATAATAAATCACATATCAAATTGAATACCATGGAATACAATATAAATTATTTGGCTTTTCCTAAACTTAGTTGCTAGACCTCAGAGTTATATAAACTTGTCACGGAGTTCTAAATTTTCATAACTTCACGATTCCCTAACTTGGTTGATGGTTCACTTTGTTGAGTTGTAAGTCTTTCTTGGTCATCTTTCTACTTCATGGGTTGGAGATTCAAAAACTTGGAAACTTCAGAGTTTGGTTCTAACTGCTAAGGTTCACTTTGTTGAAGCAAGAATGGAAGAGAGATATACAAAACTTATTATTATAACTAATAACACTATGAAGAAATCATCACTCACCTTTTAAGTCTACATTTTTTACTTTTTCTAACTTTTGAATGGAGTAGAACCTCAGAACCGAACAAAATGTGTAAGAATAAATGAAACTTTCGATTGTATTTATATCAATCCATGATTCCATATTTGGAAAATTTTGCGGGATTTTTAAATGGTATATTAAAAGTTTAGCGAATCCTGCGTGCTTATACAACGATATGTTGTAATTTTGAAGGAAAAATTTGTCCTCAAATGTAATTATTTTTTAATGTTATTGGTGAAATAGGTCCTCTTGAGAAATTTTTTATAAATTTTAATTGGCGAAATAGATCTTTAGAAGCAACTATTTGTAAATTTTAATTGGCGAAATGGGTCCTGATACAATGTTGTTTTAATAGTATTGGCAAATATGTAGGTGTTTTATTAAACTCTTTCGAGATTCTAGGCAAAAATATTAGTCGGTACAATTGAAACGCATAGTTTTACAATGGCGAATTTGCTGCTTAAATATGCCTCACAGAAAAACTCATTGATGAATGGACATGCATTGGACCTATACTTCATAAAATCCAGGTTTGGACACCCTGTTCGGAGCGACAATTCGCCAATTTCAACTTGGCCGATTCCTAGAATTCGCCAATTGGTGAAGATTCGCCACTAAAGTTTTTCCTACTTAGGATAGTTATATAATTTAGATAAATGACCCCAAAACATTTAAATTAAAGTTCAAACTTGAGGCTTGTTTCTTTCCCTCCATTTAGTCATTACATTCCAATTTGAAGTGTGAAATTTTGAAATGTACATTAGGGTTTTGTATTTATGAACAAACACCAAATCGTTTGGAACATCTAACAAACATTTAATGCACTTACCTAATAATAATTTTTTTTATTCATTGCATTATTTTTAGATCATTGACATCTAGATAACACAATAGACATATATCAAGATTTTTTGGTGTCTTTGATCTTTGTCCCTAGCTATTAAATTATTATCCTTTAAGGGTTTGACCAAAGGTAGAAAAATTCTTGGGCATTAGAAAACTCTCAAACACACAACCAAGTTTTTACATAGGTTAAGAAATTATGATGAAAATTTATTGCCAAACTAAGATTATAAAAAAATCATATCCATAGTGAGATTATATTCACAAATGAGAGTTAGATCAATAGTTGGACAATTGATTCCATAGATGTGTAGATAAATTGGAAGCAATCCTCACTATTACACACATTATAAACTAATTCTTGTACACTTGATTGATAGGTCCTAATGTTTTGATGCAAGGATGAATTAATTAAGAACATTTAGCAGAGTTAAACAAACGATGAATCCAAGAGCTAAGTACCATTCATTTATTTAAATTAGGTATTTTTAGTACACTAGTCTAGAGATAGTTATTATCTCAATTCTTTTCCTAGGGTTTATTGTTATTCAATGTTTAATTAACTAATTTACTTATGGTATTATGTAAGATAATTTTTATTTCCTACAATCATACAAAATATGGTAAATAGTTTAATATTCTAGTTTATCCCAATCCATGATATTTTAGGCAAAAATGTGTCTTGGAAATGCTTTTATGACTAAAATTTCATATAAAATATAACACTCATGGCCTTATTCTTTCATTTTTTGGTCTATTTTTATTAGGGTATTGTGAATGTGATAATAAGCTTACAAGTGATATAATAGTACATGAAATTGGCTCATGGCATCCCACATCTTGATACCCTTCATAGTTGATCCCTAGATTTTCATTCCTAATCCCTGAACCTATTTTTCACCACCCCAAACTAGATCCATGGGTGCAAACTTGATGTAGGTCACTTTTGTTGTAAAAAAGCTAAACTTGACCTTTTAAATTTCAAATTTTATTTATTTCCGACCACTTCACTAGTCATTATTATTCAACTTTACATGTGATTTGTGTGCCTAGATGGTGTATTTAGGGACATTGATTAATAAATTTAGAATTAGCGTAGGACTTGTTGAGGACATCTAAATATATATTTGTGAAGGTTGATAAAAATAATTTAGTGTATAATTAGATATCACTTCATCCTAGGCCCACTGCGTGATTTCCTATTATCCTTGATTATTTTTTTTAGAGCCATATAATCAATTTGTTAGGGATTGACTAACAAGAACATGACCCTCAGGATTCAATAGATTCCTCACAGTGTTTATGAAAATTACTTGTCCTTGTAAGAAAAAAATATTAGAAATTGAGGTGAGTGAATCCTAAGACTCCACATTCTACAAGATGCATCTAGGAGTCCAATATTAGGTTTGCACATAGTTTAGTCCACACTTGTAAAAATTAGATCCATAAAAGTATAATAAATTAGAACAAGAAACAACTCATTTTCAAAACCACAAAATTTCATCATAACCATCTTTAAAATTTGAAACCAAAATAAATCAACTAACATCTACCATATTAATGATATCAAGTTTTAACAATCCATATTGTTAATTAAAATTATCGTTTCTCGATTTGATTGTATTTGAATTTTTTCATCAATGTTTCGAATCACACTCTTTGATATGGATAGAAGAGAGTTAGAGAAGAAGAAATGATTTATTATTGAACAAAACTAACTCTGAGATGCAAAATCTCATTCTGACTTCTTGTAGAAACCTAATTTATCACCTTATCCAAAAAAATCTCAAATCCCTTTTCAAATTTAATCCCCAATCTTATAGACTATGAACACAAGAAATGGAAAATGCAAATCCAAGCTCCAACACCACCGCCTACATTCATTTACTTTGGGAAGTGATTAAAACTTTTTAAATTTTCAATAACAAACCATCACTTAAATCTTAAGTTTGATATGTTCCCTAGAAAAACCCTAATATAAGACGGGGACATAACTTTTGTTAAATGCATTTCCTTTGGGAATAAAGTCATTGGTCCATGCCCCTGATGGGGCCATTTCATGGGAAAATAGAAACCCCTTAAACAAGTTTCCGATTATAGTAAATAATAATAATGAGATAAATCCTATAAATTGATGGTGACGATAATTTGTTAGTTTGATGGTAAAGTGGGCGGTGGCATGTCAATGTAGTCTATTTTGGTATTAATTTTTTTTTTTTTAAATTAAAAAATAAAATAATTGGATTTTTTTAAATTAGGAGTTTGTGATAGTATATTATGTGAAATTATTTTTTATCATTTAAGATAATAGTGAATAAATTCTTAGAAGAATTCATGTGTAGTTATTTTGCATTTACATAATATAAAGTATAATTATATTTTTGTTCATTTTTTTTTTCAAATAAATATTTTATATGTTTTATTTATTTCAATATTTGTATCTATCTTTTATTGTATTCTTATTTATTTTTCTCAATTAATTAATTTATTTTATCTATTTCCTGGCACACAAGATAGTGTCATAATTGTACCTTAATCCATTGTTTATTTCTCCTTTTATCTATTTTGTCGGTCTATTTATTTTTCTCAACACGCCTATGTAATTGTTACCTTTATCCATTTTGTCGGCCTATTTATTTATCTAAACATACCTATGTAGTAACTGTCACCTTTATCCATTTGGTCGGCCTTTATTCTTTTTTCAAACTTGTAAATCATTAGCTACAACAATGATCAACCAATTAAACATTTATCCACGTGACAAACATATAACTAAATTTTTTAATCAAAGTAGACTTATTCTAAAATCATATAACAATCATCCAAAAATAATAATTATTTAAGTAATTATTTCTAAAAGTAATTGCAAATAGAAATAAACAAACTTACAATTTAAACTAGAAAACAACACTATTAAAATTCATAATTTTAATTTCTAATAAAAATTTGAGATATTTTTTTAACCCCACTTTAAAAAAAATCAATGTATGTAGTATTTTTTTCTTTATTATTATAAAACAAGATATTTACAAACTTGATAAATACCTCTAAATTAATATTTTCCACATTATAATATTTAAAAAATCAATTATCCATACAATTCTAATTTATAAAAACGAACCCCCCAACCCCCAGAAGCGGAGAATATAATTTCGTAATCTTGAATCCTTGATAATTGTAGCTGGAGTTGGAGTTTCTGTACAATCAGTAAAGCATATTCTGATGATAGATCATAAATTATGATCCGAAAAATTGATTGAAACGTTTTTACAAAATCAAAATGCCATAGAAAAACCAGGTGAAAGCGCATAGAAATCCAGAGTGAAAGGGAGAAGGGCATATACTCCACGCTTCCTGTCTGGACTACCAATTTCATATCCAAACAAAACACAAACAAGTTCTATCGTTCTGATCTTTTTAGCGTACAAAAAATATTTTAAATTAAACAATACTTTAAGCTTTGACTTATTTAAATGATTCATATCTTACCCCACATTCTGAAGGAGCATAGGCCAAATACAGACAGACATAAAGAGTCTCCAGAACGACGCCACATCCATTAACAGACGAGACCAAAAGGTTGCCAGAGGTGACTAATGGAAGGCCATAGAATGTGTAAACAAGACAGTTGAACAGAGCTGTCACATATGGAATACCCGATAGCGTAGATCGATCCCGTCCTCACCACAGAGATCTATGTAATCCTGCACAGACATGGAGAAATAAACGGTCACCGTATATTTTATATTTAATCTGTGCCCTAGAAAAACCCTAACCCTAATATACCTAACATGGAGAAATAGCTTTCGTAAGTGCATTTACTTTGGGAATCCGAGTCCTCCGTCCATGCTCCCACTTTCCTCGATATTTGGAGGGAACTTCATCGGAAAATGAAACCGCTTCAAACAAGTTTCCGGTAAGACTAAATTACGATCAAATTAATCCTATGGGACGCTGGTTTGCTAGTTTGATGGGTAGAGCGGGTGCTGGTATTTTAATGTAATTTATTTTGATATTAAAATGTTCATAAAAAATTAAAATGATAAAAGTTAAACAAATTTTTTTTAATACAAATATTATGTTCTTTTTATTTAAAAGTAGGAGTTTCAGGTACAACAATAATCAAATAATTAAATATTTGTCCACATGACAAACATATAAGCAATTTTATGAATCAAAATAGACTTAATTCTAAATTCACATAACAATCATTCAAAAATAATAAAATGTTATAATCAACAAAATAACAATTATATGAGTAATTGTTTCTCGGTACACAAGAATATAATTGGGTTTCTCGAGGTGAGTGTAGATGAAAAAACAGTTAAAATATGCTAATAAAAAAAATAACAATTATTGGAGTAATTGTTTCTCCATACACAAAAGATTAGGATTAAAATCACTTTCTGGACACGAGTGTAGAGATGGAAAAACTCCGTACACAAAGGACTAAAATGGAATTTTTGGATATGAGTGTAGAGATGGGAAAATTCCACACACAAAGGACTAAAATGGACCTTTTGCACATGAGGGTAGAGATGGAAAAATTTAGTACACAAAGGACTAAAATGGTCTTTTTGCACATGAGTGTAGAGATGGAAAAAAGGTTAAAATATTCTAATCTAACAATTATTTGAGTAACTGTGTCTCCGTGCACAAAAGATTTGGATTAAAATGGACTTTCTCGACGTGAGTGTAGAGATGGAAAAGCTCCGTACACAAAGAATTAAAATTGAGTAGTTGTTTCTTCATACACAAAAGATTGAGATTAAAATTGACTTTCTAGACATGAGTGTAGAGATGGAAAAACTCCGTACACAAAGTATTAAAATGACTGACTTTCTCGACGTGAGTGCAGAGATGGAAAAAAGTTAAACATTTGGTTTTCTAGGTGGGTATAGATGGACAAAAAGTTAAAATGTTCTAATCTAAAACATTTAAGAAAATTTAAAATCAATTGTATGTAGTGTTTTCTTACAACATGAAAAATAAGAAATCTACAAGCATGAAAATATTAAAATAGACTGATGCAACACCTAAACTGTTATTTTTTCCCGCCTTTTAAAATGTACATAAGAATGTTTGAAAAATCAATTATTTAGACAATTTTAATTTATATTCATACCAACAATCAATAAAACAAATAAAAATTACTGTTGAACCTCTGAAAAAACCTCTATTTAAAAATTATAAAATCTTTAATATTAAAAATATTTGAGCACGGCCGAATCCGTGTTTTAGCCAATTGTACCCACCGGTGAAAGCGCAGTGCACCAACTTTTCCCGATTGAAATTTAGTCCCCGTCTTACAGTGGTAGTATGAACGCCAGAAGTGAAGAAATGGATCCCATTTCCAACGCTCTAACAACCCGCATTAAAGTTTTACGGGAATCGATTAAATCATGTAGTTTCCAAACACCTATCACAGTTGCCGCATGCGAAATCCAGATCGGTCACCTCACTGTAAATCTTACATTTAATTTGGGCAGCCCAAATAAAATACACGGCGTCTTAAAAAAAACCCTAATTTGGGCTCTTGTTTGTTTTTCCCTTTCTCTTCTAATTTTTCTTTTTTACTCTGCTTTTACTTTCCAAGTCATCATTCCAGCTTTCCATCTTTCTCGATATTTGGGTGAAATTCATCGGAAAAACAAGTTTCCCGTAATAGTAAATTACAGCCAAACTAATCAACCTCGTCATTTGAGATTCTGTCGGAACTCCACGCTCGGACGACACCGACCCTCCACAACGTCTCTTTAGGCCATTTCATGCCTTGATATATAGTTTGTATGGTGTGGAGGCGGAGCATTTGTCGGTGCACTATTTCTCAGGGTTTTAAAGTAAGTTTGCAGGGTTTATGCTGGTCTTGCTGAGAATTGTATGAGTAAAGTAACTTTGCGGGGTTTATGCTGGTCTCGCTGAGAATTGTATGAGCTGAAAGAAGTTAGTGTTGGAAAATTTAAACAGTCCAGTATCCAATAGCGAGGTAGGCCAGCTTGAATCCCTACAATCTGTATCTGTTTTTGTATGGTTCATTGCATGATAGGATTTACAGATGCCCAGTTTTCATAATCTACAATCATGAATCAATTTTTATTTCTGATTTTGATTGTGTTTGTGTTTTTGTCATCAAATTTCGGATGTTTATGATCTATGACGAAAGAGAGCAAAAGTAAGAGAAATCCGTACTTTATTTAGTTGTCTGACATGGCACGTTGTATAAACATGCAGTTTGGAGTGGCTATCAATCAATTAGCTAAGGGCTGTAGCAGGGAAGAAAAGAAAGCTCAGAGTTGTCGTTTGTTGCAACAGCTGGTGGGCGATACTCTTGGTAAGTAACGACCCTTCAATATCTGTTCGATCGATGAATATATATCGCCTTGTTTTATATCTTCAGTTCATTGTATTTTGAATCGTCTGTATGTTTTGTCCATGTTTTATATCTGAAGTTCATTAGCGTTTTTTAGCCATAGTTCCGGTTAATATTGGAATGGCTTTTTTCAATCATTATTAATCTTCTTCCCTCATCTATAGTAATCCTACGAATAAAATAAGATCATTTTCCTAATTTAATCTATGAAGAAAAATGAGGGAGAGAAAGTATTAATTACTTTGTTTTTCTGCTTCGCTTATAGCTGTTATCTTATGTAATTCTGGTTGCTTTCTTCAATAAAAAGAATGAAAATTATTAATTATTTCTGGTTAATGAAGGAGAGGAGCTACTGCCTTAGTAATTAGTCATGAAAAGAGGAGATATTCAGATTATTTGCACTTTACTCTCTCATGGATCTATTCAAGAATTGCTTAATTTTACAATTTCATGTGTCTTGGTCTTACAAAGTTAGATTTGTTTTTCTATTTCACAAGCATTATAGTGTCATTAGGAAAAATAGACAATCTTAATTACTTTTGAAAATAATCATCACAGTCAGTCAATTTTATTTTTTTTATAATAATTAAAATTATCTTAAGTTATCATAGTGATGAAATTATTAAAATTTATTAACATCAACTAATATTACCTATGTGGCCACTATGATGAATTGTGCAGTCAAGATTGCACTATTGAACAACGAACAGATAGAAGGAAGAAATAAACGAAATTATGGCTTTTATCACTAAAGTTAGGCGAAAAAGGTAAGAGAATTTATATTTGATTTTTTCAATTCAAGTTGCACTATAAATGAATTTATATTTGATATTTTCAATTCAAGTTGAATTATGTAGAATTTATAATAATAAATTTATTTTTTATTTTTGGATGCAGAATGTTATCTATTTCAACCAATCAAAATGAAGAGTTGCAATCATTCATAAAATCAAATATATTATGTCAAGAGTTAACACTTTTGAGTTTTGTGTATGATAAATCATTTTGGTATGGATGGGGGGTTGAATTTGAGAAAGATAGCTATATTAATGGGAAGATTAATATTGAAATAGAAGCATGGGAATGGTATTGTAAGGTGTTTGAGAGTGACAATCAAATGGAGTTAGTTAATTTAATCCTACTTTACTGGCCTCATTGTTACCCACACCTTGTGCTTTGTTGTACATACAACTCAAAGTTTTATGGTCGGTCATTTATTGACATTGTGGATGACCATGTCATTGCACATGTCACACAAACATTATATACAAATAGAGTGATTATGGAGGACAAGGACAAGGGCATTGAAGAAGAATTCTAAGATTTCTGAATAAATTTGAGAGTAGATGTATTTTAAATCTTCAAATTTTGTGGAATTTTTGTAATAATTATTATTTTAATAGTTAACTTTGATTTTGAGATTTTGTAATAATTATTATTTTAATATTTATTTTGATATCTTTTTAATGTCTAATTTATTTTGTTGTTAATTTGTATTGTATGTTGTTTCATTGAGTGAGGATTTTAAAAAAATTGACAGTAGATGTATTTCACATCTTCAAATTTTGTGGAATTTTTGTAATAATTATTATTTTAATGGGTATTCTCTTTTTTTTTTTAATGTCTAATTTATTTTGTGGTTAATTTTTTTTGTATATTGTTTCCCAAATCATTAAAAGATTAAAATTATATAAAAATAATTTGTGTATGATTTTTATTGTTATTATTTATTACTAAAAGAAGATTTATTTCTATATTATTTTATTGTGTTAATATCTTAAGATATTCAATTTAAACACCACATAATGAATTAAATAGTATTGTAATTATTGTTTTTTAGATTTGATAAAAATTAAATGTAAGTTTTATTAATGTGAATAAAATTAAATGCAAGTTTTGTTAATTATAGTGTTTTAGCTTTGTTAATTAGCTTTGTTAATTAGTTGCTTCTTCATTTACAAAAGCAATAAAAAAGAAACCTTTTCACAAAAACCTTGTATGGACTTTCATTTTCCATTGCTCCTTAATCCAGCCCTTTATCGAAGCCCTATCAGGCGTAATATTGATGAAGCAACAAATAAATGCATACTCCCCAAGAATACTTGAATCTGATTTGATTTCCTCCATGACATCGATTTCCAATAGATCTTCAATAGTACTATGATTAGGGATGCATTCCTCCACCGCAGTCCGACTCTCTTCTTCCCACTTTGCATTCCTCGCTTTCCTTTCCTTGCAATTTTTGGCCGGTCTTTTGTGAGTCGACCACTCCTCCCAGCCCTTACACCTGCTATTTGATTTTTTCCAAGGAGACCAAGATGGGTAATTCTGATTTTGGTTATGCTTCTAGGGCGAATCAGGTGGATCATGTCCTTTTCAAACCACTCCCAAGACATCCATTGGAACCATCAATTCAGGGGTATCGTGCCTCTTGTGTGCTGGTCCGTAATCGTCCAACAAATGCCAATTGTAGCTGCCTGTGAAAGCGCATGCATATATAGAGCTAGGTTGATGGGTAGAGCGGGTGCTGTTATTTTAATGTAATTTATTTTGATATTAAAACCTTTATAAAAACATTAAAATAATAAAAAAGTTAAACAATTTTTTTTAATACAAATATTATGTTCTTTATATTTAAAAAGTAGGAGTTTCAGCTACAACAATAATCAAATAATTAAATATTTGTCTACATGACAAACATATAAGCAATTTTATGAATCAAAGTAGACTTAATTCTAAATTCACATAACAATCATTAAAAAAATAATAAAATGTTCTAATGAACAAACTAACAATTATATGAGTAATTGTTTCTCGGTACACAAGAATAGAATTGGGTTTCTGGAGGTGAGTGTAGATGAAAAGACAGTTAAAATATGCTAATGAAAAAACAACAATTATTGGAGTAATTGTTTCTCCATACACAAATCACTTTTTTGACATGAGTGTAGAGATGGAAAAACTCCGTACACAAAGGACAAAAATGGACTCTTTGGACATGAGTGTAGAGATGAAAAATTCCGTACACAAAGGACTAAAATGGAATTTTTGGACACGAGTGTAGAGATGGAAAAATTCCGTACACAAAGGACTAAAATAGTCTTTGTGGACATGAGTGTAGATAGAAAGAATTTAAATATTCGGTTTTTCATAGGTGAGTATAGGTGGAAAAAAGGTTAAAATATTCTAATCTAACAATTATTTGAGTAACTGTTTCTCCATGCAGAAAAGATTTGGATTAAAATGGACTTTCTGGAGGTGAGTGTAGAGATTGAAAAGCTCCGTACACAAAAATTAAAATTGAGTAACGGTTTCTTCATACACCCATCCACCGAACCCCATAAAATATTAATTTTTTATTCATATGGTTGGTGGTTCGGTTGAACATGTGGTTCGGCCAAACCCTTGTGTTCGATCGAACACCAAAGCTAGTTCGAGCGAACCAGAGAGTTCAGCTGAACCCCTTGACATTGTGGAAACACAAAAAAATCAAATTTCCTTCCTCAAAAACTTTTTAAACCACTATTGTGGATTAACCCTCCTTCAAGTTCAGAATGGGTGGAATTGGAAAGAAGTTGATTTGGTTCACCTGACTTCTCAGTAAGGTTTTGAACCAGGATGAGGAGATCTAATGGACATAAGTGCTATCCCCATGCATGGAGGCTACAAGTAGAAGGTGGGAGTAGTTTTACTACCCCTCATCATCTGCATGACTCTGGTTCTCAAATGGGATAAGAATATTTTGTATCTTCATGGCTCCCATTTCCCTAGTTTGATTTGGCCCCCTTTCTCCATTCATTTATTTTCAGAGCGACGAGGGTATGGCCGACTCGACAAGTCCCATGTGTTTATTTTTAGAGCTCATGGTCGACCTAGCAAGTTCCATTTATTTTCAGAGATACATGCATGTCATTTATGTTTTCAAATTTTCACTAGCGGTCCAGTAGAAGCTTGGTGCTTGCACTTACATTTGTATTTGTACTAGATGTAATAATGTGACATTGTAATGCAGTTGTAATAAAATAAATGGTTGTGCTATTAATGTGACACTGTAATTCATTTTATTAATTCCTTTGCAAGTTAAGTGCTATTAATGGTTGTGCAATGTGCTATTAATGTGACATTGTAATTCATTTGATTAAGGCCTTTGAAATGTTAATTTTCTACCCCTTGGCCTTGATGTCAATCCTAGCGCATTAAAATTTAAAGAAAATTTAAAACACATGTTTTAAAGAAAATTTAAAGCAAATTTAAAAACGCATGTTTTATGTTTATTATTTATATCATAAATTACTCAACTGTATCTTGCTAGTGATTATGAAGCAATGGATGAAATGGAGAAAAATTCTTTCTTAAATAGAATAGTTCAAGATAGAAACAAATTGAAAGGTGATCATAAGCCTCCTTATGATTTGGATATTTTTAAACCATGGGTTCAGGATACTATTTCCATGCTAGCATTTTTCTTTGGACTAGATAGCAATTTGGAAGTGGGTGCATGCCTCCTTGAAATGGTGTATAAAATCCATTATGGTGTTCCACATGCCAAATATAATTTTATTGAGCTCATTGTAGAATCCATGCATAAACTTTTTTTAATGATTAAAGGAGGTTCCACCAAGACATTTATGTTCACAACCTACTTGTTCTTATCTTTTTCTATTCAAATTCAGAGGAATGTTTCAAACTGACAAGCTTCAGATTCTTCCCTATGGTAATAGTAATCCCGAGCAAAATAAAATGGCTCCAGCATATGAATGGACCACTGTTATAAGGTTGCATGATTCTCAAAGGAACTACAGTCATTTTTTAGACTAATTTTTGGCTCCATTGCATCAAGCAATTACAAATACTCCAATGCATAGATTTCCTATGTCATGTAGAAACTACATTCAACTAGGAAAAGAAATACAATTGGCTTATTGGTACTTATTGGAAGAATATATTGTGCTAAGATTTTATGGATCTGAAGTACAACCATACAAAATTCCAATACATATGACAAAAAGGGTTTTTGCTTTGGAATATGTAAGGTAGATGCAGAGTACTGATGAAAGACACTTTACTAGTCAGGGGAAGAAGACATTATTTCCTTCTTTACCTTTTTCATGTGGAGGGATGACATTTGAGAGAAAATAATTTAGTGTAGCACATGATCTTTTGATTTTTTTTTATTTTGATGCTATTTGTCACTAGAAGTATGATCCATGTGACACCATTAAATCAATGATTGTGCTCAATAAGAATGTTGGAAGTAGAATTCAACATCAAAGTAAACCCTTGCTTGAAAACTTGAGAAACAAGGATTCTTGGGATGAGGTCAAAGGAGCAATGGAGAAAAGTGTTGCTGAGAATGGTATTTCTTTTGAATAATTGTTAGTAGAAATTATGGCATTGCATCGAAAGACAATAAGGAGGTAAAAAAAAATTTATGAAAAAAGTCGTAAACCATCTAGTAGAGTAAAAATGCCAGATTCTCTAAAGAAGTTATAGAAAAAAATTGGTCACGATAAAAAATTACTGCCTTTTCGTCTATAAGGAAGGACCTAGGTGATCCAAGAGCTCTTCTAGAGTATGGAAATAATGAAGAAGATCTCGAGTTTAGAGAATTATGGAATATAGAGCATCCAAATGAACAAGAAGATGAGGAAAGTGATGATGATAGGCAAGAAGAAAGCCATGTCAATTACAAACTTGGTTTAAGTGAGGCCACAAAAGAAGCATTTACTATAGGAGTAGCCATAGCTAAAAAATGGGTTATGAAGGCTGTCCTTTGGGGTCCCAAAGATAAGGCCCTTGGATGGTAATAGATGTAGAGCATATAAAACTAGTTGATAAATCTAGCCTTGGGTTTGGAGGTGAAAATGTAGACCTAGGGTATATAGCTCAATTTGTTAGAGCTTCAAGTTCAAATCCTCATCCTCATGGTCAGACACAATCGCAACTAGGACATGCCCATGGTGGAGGGCTTAGTGCAATAGGCATTGCCTCTGCTGGCGATGGTATGGGTAGTTGTACTAGTAGTGGTCAACATGTGTGGTCACGCCCATAAAAGGATATAAAAGTCACAACAGAACTAAACCTGAGAATTGGACATTCCAACAGGCGACTAACATCTCCTCATGGTCGTTCATTTACTTTATCAAACCAGGGAACATATACTTGAAATGGAGCAGCACGGTATGTGCACTAAGAACTAGTTTCCAGTCACCATCTATAGAAAGCAAATGCTTAAAAGTAATGTAACATAAAGCTTTTTAACTCAAACACAACTCGGCTAAAACATAAATCATAGCAGCTATTACTAAAGGACAAACTATGAACTGGCTTTATGCTGCAGGAACAATACAAAGCTGAGTTTGCATTGAAATCTACATAAATAGATTCTAACTAGTAATCGACATGAAATGAATAGTTAACTACAACAACTTGCTACAGAATACTTACTAAGTGGGTGCCCTTAGCAAGCATCAACTAGATTACACAAGAAGTTGACTCAAAGCTTCATCGAATTTTATTCATACTCAAAACTAGGATACATCGATTACTCTGTTTTGAAAATAAAACTTAACACAGAACTCTATTACTTGTTCAACTTAATTCTAACACATACTATTTCATCCTCGTTCACTCATGCAAGAGGAACGGTTATTTAAATGAAAAAGACAACTAACTAATTAACAGAGGACGTCATGATCATAAATACATTCTGAATCCGCGGAACATATATTCATAAATGAAAGTCTACTGCTCAACTCGACCTTGAGAAAATATAGCATTACACACTCCTTAGATCAAGGGACCGTTAAAGCTTCTTCCCAAAGATTCGGTCAAAGAGTTATTACTGAAATGACTTCTTCAACAGAGTCGAGATTCTTGCACTTGATCAACTTCAGCTCCCTCCAACAATCCTGCAATAAATGACAGAGGCAAAGGGAAGCATACACACAAGCGACACGTCATCTATTCATTAATCACATGTTAATCCTATTCCATTATCCAAAATTATAACCATACATCAGCTATGCGGGCAGTCAAAAAGGTAATTAATGAAGTTGTCAAGCTGCAGGAATATGGAATTCATTGCTACAGGATACCACCCAAAAATTCTTTAATCAACAAGTTTAAACAACTATTAATAATAAAAGTAAGTGTATCAAAAGTTTCAAACTATGATCATATTTAAGGCTCATCAATGTGCTACAACATCAAATTACACACAACTGGACAACACAATATACCACAGAAGCACCAGGCGATCAAGGTATACAGAAGAGGAAAAGTATTTTGACAGGTCCAACTCCAAGTAACACTACTAGTGGATCCACCACAAAGGAGTTATTTCTAGGCACCCCCCCAATGCCAGTTAGTCTAGCTGTGACATCATTAGAAACTGCAAGTACTCCTATTCCTTCACCATTCAAGCATTCCATTGTTCCCGCATCCCTGGGTTTTGGTTACATTGAATATTTTAAAAAGAAATCAGTATTGAATAAAAATGAAAAGAAGCAACTAATGGAGAGTGTGTCTGCTCTAACTTTAGATCCTACAAAAACCATGGTATTACCCACATTTGAGATAAGTAAAGAAATCATGGAGTACACTTTTCTTGTTCCCACAATTCAAAACAAACCAGCAAATCAGATGGCTCCATCTATATTCCGAGTGAACAATTTTTAATTAGATTTTTCTAGACTCTGAAATACTGACAAAATTAATGTATCAAAGAAGACTAATGAATTGGTGTACACATCATTGCTGAAGCAAGATAGAAAGAAAACAACGTTGCAGACTCAAATTGAAAAGTTATAGGCAGACCTAGCAAATTAGAAAGCAAAGAGGAAAGAAACAAATAACAAGAGCAATGAATTAGAAAAAAGAGTTAAAAAACATGCCTCTACATTAAAAGGAAAAAGAGGATAAGCATAATGAGATCGAGACTGCAATGAATGAATTGAAGCAAAGGCTATAGGAGAGCAACAAGAAATATGATGAGGAAAAATCCACTTCAAAATAATTAAGACTAAGCATTGCAAATGGAAATGCATAGTGGGAACAAAAATTGGAGAAGGAGAGAAAAAGAAATGAAATATTGGAGGTAGAGTTGATGGAAGCAAAAAATGAAATTAAGTCTTGTCAAAATAAGTTATCTTCATTTTGTAGAGAAACAATGAGGCATACGAAGCAAAACATCTAGGATGAAATAATGTAGGGGATTGATCATTTGTGTGACATGTTTCAATTGATTGATGCTATCAAACAAAATCATAAGAAGCTCAACAAATATTTACTGGAGAAAAAAAAATGTGTTGGCATTAGAGAAATCAACAAATCAAATTCAACAAACGGTCTACAAAGTTAGTGACTGTTTTGAAATAAAAAAGGATTACTAATTGGCTTGCTACATCAATGACATTGTCATATGTTATTCAAAAGTGTTTGAGAATGTGTGAAACAGAGAAATATTTGCATTTGGTTGTAGACAAGATGAAGAAGGTGGATGAAAAGTTAAGGAACTTTACAGAGCTTGGTTTACCAGAGGCTTTTGACACAAATGAGTGATTCGTTGGATGGAATGATTTCAAAAAGAAGATGGAGGATGCAAGGAAGATTGATTTGGACCAGTTTCCTCGGAACCTAGATGTGGTGACCTATTTGGATTCCATGAAACCATTGCTAACCCTAAATGAAAAATTGATTGAAGAATCCAAGACAGGTTCCAATTTGAATCATGAATTGTTAACAAATCTTAAAGTTAAACAACATCAATTAGAACAAATGACAATTCCAACACCTAAAGAGTGGAAGTTGCTAGAAAGGGTGATGCAATGGTTTAACTTTTGATAATATGAGTTTCCAAGTTCCAACTTAGCTCTGTGCAGAGTTTTCTTTGAGCAAGATATTGCATTGCCAATGTCTCTATTTATTCCTTCATGTGATATAGTGATAATCAATTTAAAAGCTCAAATTAAAACTTCAGTAATGTGTTGATGTTCAATTATGTATATTATTTATTATCTCATTTGGAGAAAATTTTTGGTAGTGGTTTCAACTTCTAGATACACTTGTTATTATGTTCATTGTTGTATATGCTACTAATACTATTGTTAATATGTTATTAATCTAATTTAAGCATTGAGTTGAGTGATGAATCATTGAGCACATGCTCAAGTTTTACTTTTAACACAATTAAAATATGAACTATAAGGTGATTTTAATTCCAAGCATCCATAATCTTAGTCAAATTGCATTACAATTCACACATCAATACTCAATCTCCATGACTAATTAGTATATCCACTAAACATTTATATGAATTCATGTCGTGGATTATCTATTACTGGAATTGGAATGATGGACTTTGGTTAGTTTCATTGCTACTAAGTTTTGGTGAAGAGAGCGGGTTTGGTGCTTTTGCTAACCTTAGTTGCTAACCCTCATATTTTTATAACCTTGTCATGGAGCTCTAAATTTTCATAACTCCCCTATTCCCCGACATGGTTGATGGTTCACTTTTTTGAGTTGCAAGTCTTTCTTGGTCATCTTTCTAGTCGGTGGGTCGGAGGTTTGGAAAACTTTGAAACTTCAGAATTTGGTTCTAAGGTTCCAAGTTTCAGCGACCACGCAGCATTATGGACTTATCTTTCCTTTCAAAGGCACCATCATCTGACATCTCATTGAATGCTATGTACAGACTAAACTTGAGTTGTCTTTTCAGGAATTTCCAAAAGCATGCTATGTACATACTAATGCAAAATATAAAATATAAAATACCACAATTTCATGGAATACAACAAAAAAATATCATCAACTACAATTTGACTTTGGAATAGGATTCATGAAGTGCAATATAAAATAAAATATCATGAAGTGCAATGTTTCATAATTTCATTGAATACAATATAAAATATCATCAACTAGAGTATGGAATAATGGAATCTAATCTTGGGATCCATGAAGTGCAATATAAATACCTAAAAGATGCTAATTCTCTTGAATCTCTTCCATTTCCCAAATGGACTAGGGTTCCTCAATTTGATGTTCATCATTAGATAAAGTAAAAGAGTCATCTTGAATTTGATTCCAAGTCTGCTCTTCATTTTCTTCGGCTTGTGTCTCAAATTCAACATTCATTGTGTCACTTTTGTCAATGTCAGTTGTCTGAGTCCCATTGCCACTACCAGTTCCACCAATACCAGCGTTTGGAATTGGAGTGTTGCACAACCCAGCTCCTCTTCTTTCACATGTGGACCTCCAAATTGTGAGTGCCCTTTCAAAAGGAAATTTTTTGACATTATACGTAGTTCCTTTCAGCCTCAAGCAATTTTCCAAATTCTTGTCTAGTTTGTTTCTTAACTTTGATTTCAAAAACCCCAATGTACTGAAAACTCTCTCATCTTCCACTGACCCCAATATCATTGTTTTACATAAATCAACAAGTTTGAAATATTATGATATTGAACCATGCAATATTTCACTCTGACCTAAGCTTGTCCAAACCTTATTTATTGATCCCGGTTGAAAGGCCTTTTCCTTGCCGATGGATTTATATTGGTCCCTCACAACTGTTGGAAAACTCCCACATTGTTTTCTAAGCTTAGCTTCATCTAAGATTCCTACTATTTTTTGCTCATTGTATCTTCTAGTTTTCAAAAATTGTTCGATCAATATTTTTACTTGAGCATGAAAAAATGTGGGGTTATCTCGATTTTCCCAAAATTGAGGATACACAATACTCATGGCTTCAAGTATTTCATGTTGAGGGAATCTTTCACGAATCTCTGAGGAAAGAGATTTTGCAATTTCCTTCAAATTATCACCAACAAGTTTAACAATGCCTTGAAAATCTTCTTGGTTAATAGCTAATTCTTTGCTAAAGTGCCTAGTTGTCTTACATTGGTATATTTGTATCTCATATCCACATACACAGATGCATAATTTCCCACTTGCATTAAACTATAAATAATTATCAGGATCATTCAAATCAGTAATTTTTTGCCACATGAAATAATTTGGGCCATCTTGTGTTAGATCTAGATATAGATTATCGAGGGCCAAGCATGTAAGTATACGTAGATTGGCATATTCATTAATATACATAGTTCTATCTTAGGCTTTCTTCACAAGATCAATCATCACATCTAGCATGGGGAGAAGACTAGTTAAAGTCTAGAGCGTTTCTATATCACTTAACCTATGTAAGAGGTTAGGAGCTTTGTCTACTATTCTGCGATGCTCGTACATCACTCCAATCAAAGATTGATATTCTAAAAGAACTCGTTGTGTTGGTCCATTCAGTTAGATCCATCTGGTATCAACATCCTTGAGAAGCTTGTTTCATGGTGTTATTCCCTCAGTAAAATTTTGAAATTATGTGAAACATTTAGGACTTCAATAGAAGTATGTGTGGATCTCGCGGACTAGATTTTTGACTTTTGATACTGTAGGAAACATGCTAACAATTTTGAATGCTAAATTCATTATGTGGGCTATGTAGTGAATGCCAAGCATGTACGGTGCATGAGTAGTTTATAACTTTGTGCAAACACCGGTCCTTTGACCTTGCATCACTGTAGCTCCATTAGCTCCTACACACACCAAATTTTTCCCAATTTTCAACTCATCCATACCTACAATTTCATTCAAAGATTTTTTGACTAGTTCAAATATATTTTGTGTTGTTGAACTGTTCTTCATTTTATGAACACAGAGAAGATGAGCTTGGAAAACATTTTGTTGTATAGTATACAAATGCATACAAACCCAAGAAGTATTGTCTATCGTAGTAACTTCATCCAAAGATAATGCAATAAAATTTGACTATTTTACTTCATCCTTTAAATCTTCCTTTTCCACTGCAGCAAGACAGTTTTTCCAATCCCATCTAGCATTTACTAGCCAATGTGACAAGGGATAGTGAGGAACATTCAAATAAGATAATAAACGAGAATATTCTGGGTAGTCTGTCATAGGATGCCCTCTGCACAAAATATGAAAAACAACACTCATCTAAATAGTTTTTAACAGATTTTCTGATTCCATTGCTTTTCCAAATTGAGCCTCAATTGTACCTCTACATGCAACAATGTTTGACATTATTTTTTCATGCTCTTCATAATCCATGACATACTTAACATGAAGACATTAATCCTTTGATTTCAATCATATGACTGATTCTTCCTTTTCGTCTATGAATTTTTTTTCATAAACTTTAGCGATATGCTTTTCTATAGTGTCAATATTTAGCTGCAATGTATTGGATATTCCACATTTCCAACTACAAATATTACATTTGGCCAATGTTTGCTTTTCAATATCGTTTGCATTGCCAATCCCAACTGGTACCATGAATGGGTATTTTGACAACCAACCAAGTTGAAAAATCCTTGTCATTTCCCACTCACGCCCCCTTTTTGGTTTATTTTTCCTTTTCTTGCTACCAAAATCATCATCCTCATCCAAGTCAATTATCTCATTCTGGCTAACCAGGCCCAAGGTATCACTTGGAACATCTTATGTGGTATTGCTATCCTCATTCGATACATTTTGATTTAAATCAATGACAAGATCAACTTGACCTTCCGGTGGTGGTGAGGTATTGGGAATGATACCAATATTTGGTGGAACAGTTGATGATGTAGCTCCATCTTGACCTGATGGATCAGAAGCTTTGGAAATTGCAAAGAAAGACTGTACGGTACGTCTAATTTTTGGGAATTTTGATGGCCTCCCAGTCTCTTGACCACCTTGTGGAGCAACGAGAGTCTCTTCACCACCCTGAGGAGCCTAAGGAGTGGCAGGAATCTCTTCACCACCCTGAGGAGCAGCAGGAGTCTAAGGAGTGGTAGGATCCTTACCACCCTAGGGAGGGAAAGGAGTCTGAGAAGCGGTATGAGTCTCTTCTCCACCCTAAGGAGCGGTTGGAGCCTTACCACCCTGAGGAGCAGAAGGAGTTTGAGAAGAACCAGGAGTCTGTTCACCACCCTGAGGAGCAGCAAGAGCCTTACCCTTGATGCTCGAGTTGCTCAACATATTGATCTCTGATTCGCTCAACATATTCATCTCTCACTTCGAAGAAAAACTGGAAAAAAATTTCTTCTTGTTTAAGGATAGAGAATAATAATATAGATCCCATTACCTACTCAATATCATCTTTAAGACTAAAGGAAGAGTGGAAAATAGATAAAGAAAACTTATTATTATAACTAATAACACTATGAAGAAATGATCACTCACCTTTAAGTCTACGTTTTTGGCTTTGGCTGACTTCTAAATAAATGACACTTTCGATTGTGTTTATTTCTATTCATGGAATGGATTAATAATAAATCACATATCAAATTGAATACCATGGAATACAATATAAATTATTTGGCTTTTCCTAAACTTAGTTGCTAGACCTCAGAGTTATATAAACTTGTCACGGATTTCTAAATTTTCATAACTTCACGATTCCCTAACTTGGTTGATGGTTCACTTTGTTGAGTTGCAAGTCTTTCTTGGTCATCTTTCTACTTCATGGGTTGGAGATTTCAAAAACTTGGAAACTTTAGAGTTTGGTTCTAACTTCTAAGGTTCACTTTGTTGAAGCAAGAATGGAAGAGAGATAAAAAAACTTATTATTATAACTAATAGCACTATGAAGAAATCATCACTCACCTTTTAAGTCTACATTTTTGACTTTTTCTAACTTTTGAATGGAGTAGAACCTTAGAACCGAACAAAATGTGTAAGAATAAATGAAACTTTCGATTGTATTTATATCAATCCATGATTCCATATTTGGAAAATTTTGAGGGATTTTTAAATGGTATATTAAAAGTTTGGCGAATCCTGCGTGCTTATACAACGATATGTTGTAATTTTGAAGGAAAAATTTGTCCTCAAATGTAATTATTTTTTAATGTTATTGGTGAAATAGGTCCTCATGAGAAATTTTTTATAAATTTTAATTGGCGAAATAGGTCTTCAGAAGCAACTATTTGTAAATTTTAATTGGCGAAATGGGTCCTGATACAATGTTGTTTTCATAGTATTGGCAAATATGTAGGTGTTTTATTAAACTCTTTCAAGATTCTAGGCAAAAATATTAGTCGGTACAATTGAAACGCATAGTTTTACAATGGTGAATTTGCTGCTTAAATATGCCTCATAGAAACACTCATTGACGAATGGACATGCATTGGACCTATACTTCATAAAATCCAGGTTTGGACACCCTGTTCGGAGCGACAATTCGCCAATTTCAACTTGGCTGATTCCTAGAATTCGCCAATTGGTGAAGATTCGCCACTAAAGTTTTTCCTGCTTAGGATAGTTATATAATTTAGATAAATGACCCCAAAAATTTTAAATTCAAATTCAAATTTGAGGCTTGTTTCTTTCCCTCCATTTAGTCATTACATTCCAATTTGAAGTGTGAAATTTTGAAATGTACATTAGGGTTTTGTATTTATGAACAAACACCAAATCGTTTGGAACATCTAACAAACATTTAATGCACTTACCTAATAATAAATTTTGGTATTCATTCCATTATTTTTAGATCATTGACATCTAGATAACACCATAGACATATATCATGATTTTTTGTTGTTTTTGATCTTTGTCCCTAGCTATTAAATTATTATCCTTTAAGGGTTTGACCAAAGGTAGAAAAATTCTTGGGCATTAGAAAACTCTCAAACACACAACCAAGTTTTTACATAGGTTAAGAAATTATGATGAAAATTTATTGTCAAAGCTAAGATTGTAAAAAAATCATATCCATAGTGAGATTATATTCACAAATGAGAGTTAGATCAATAGTTGGACAATTGATTCCATAGATGTGTAGATAAATTGGAAGTAATCCTCACTATTACACACATTATAAACTAATTCTTGTACACTTGATTGATAGGTCCTAATGTTTTGATGCAAGGATGAATTAATTAAGAACATTTAGCAGAGTTAAACAAATGATGAATCCAAGAGCTAAGTACCATTCATTTATTTAAATTATGTATTTTTAGTACATTAGTCTAGAGATAGTTATTATCTCAATTCTTTTTCCTAGGGTTTATTGTTATTCAATGTTTAATTAACTAATTTACTTATGGTATTATGTAAGATAATTTTTATTTCTTACAATCATACAAAATATGGTAAATAGTTTAATATTCTAGTTTATCCCAATCCATGATATTTTAGGCAAAAATGTGTCTTGGAAATGCTTTTATGACTAAAATTTCATATAAAATATAACACTCATGGCCTTATTCTTTCATTTTTTGGTCTATTTTTATTAGGGTATTGTGAATGTGATAATAAGCTTACAAGTGATATAATAGTACATGAAATTGGCTCATGGCATCCCACATCTTGATACCCTTCATAGTTGATCCCTAGATTTTCATTCCTAATCCTTGAACCTATTTTTCACCACCCCAAACTAGATCCATGGGTGAAAACTTGATGTAGGTCACTTTTGTTGTAAAAAATCTAAACTTGACCTTTTAAATTTCAAATTTCATTTATTTTTGACCACTTCACTAGTCATTATTATTCAACTTTACATGCGATTTGTGTGCCTAGATGGTGTATTTAAGGACATTGATTAATAAATTTAGAATTAACCTAGGACTTGTTGAGGACATCTAAATATATATTTGTGAAGGTTGATAAAAATAATTTAGTGTATAATTAGATATCACTTCATCCTAGGCCCACTGCGTGATTTCCTATTATCCTTGATTATTTTTTTTAGAGCCATATAATCAATTTGTTAGGGATTGACTAACAAGAACATGACCCTCAGGATTCAATAGATTCCTCACAGTGTTTATGAAAATTACTTGTCCTTGTAACAAAAAAATATTAGAAATTGAGGTGATTGAATCCTAAGACTTCACATTCTACAAGATGCATCTAGGAGTCCAATATTAGGTTTGCACATAGTTTAGTCCACACTTGTAAAAATTAGATCCATAAAAGTATAATAAATTAGAACAACAAACAACTCATTTTCAAAACCACAAAATTTCATCATAACCATCTTTAAAATTTGAAACCAAAATAAATCAACTAACATCTACCATATTAATGATATCAAGTTTTAACAATCCATATTGTTAATTAAAATTATCGTTTCTCGATTTGATTGTATTTGAATTTTTTCATCAATGTTTCGAATCACACTCTTTGATACAGATAGAAGAGAGTTAGAGAAGAAGAAATGATTTATTATTGAACAAAACTAACTCTGAGATGCAAAATCTCATTCTGACTTCTTGTAGAAACCTAATTTATCACCTTATCCAAAAAAATCTCAAATCCCTTTTCAAATTTAATCCCCAATCTTATAGAGTATGAACACAAGAAATGGAAAATGCAAATCCAAGCTCCAACACCACCGCCTACATTCATTTACTTTGGGAAGTGATTAAAACTTTTTAAATTTTCAATAACAAACCATCACTTAAATCTTAAGTTTGATATGTGCCCTAGAAAAACCCTAATATAAGACGGGGACATAACTTTTGTTAAATGCATTTCCTTTGGGAATAAAGTCATTGGTCCATGCTCCTGATGGGGCCATTTCATCGGAAAATAGAAACCCCTTAAACAAGTTTCCGATTATAGTAAATAATAATAATCAGATAAATCCTATAAATTGATGGTGACGATAATTTGTTAGTTTGATGGTAAAGTGGGTGGTGGCATGTCAATGCAATCTATTTTGGTATTAATTTTTTTTTTTTAAATTAAAAAATAAAATAATTGATTTTTTTAAATTAGGAGTTTGTGATAGTATTTTATGTGAAATTATTTTTTATCATTTAAGATAATAGTGAATAATTTCTTAGAAGAATTCGTGTGTAGTTATTTTGCATTTACAATTTTAAGTTGTATAATATAAAGTATAATTATATTTTTGTTCATTTCTTTTTTCAAATAAATATTTTATATGTTTTATTTATTTCAATATTTGTATCTATATTTTATTGTATTCTTATTTATTTCTCTCAATTAATTAATTTATTTTATCTATTTCTTGGCACATAAGATAGTGTCATAATTGTACCTTAATCCATTGTTTATTTCTCCTTTTATCTATTTTGTCGGCCTATTTAGTTTTCTAAACACACCTATGTAATTGTTACCTTTATCCATTTTGTCGGCCTATTTATTTATCTAAACATACCTATGTAACTGTCACCTTTATCCATTTGGTCGGCCTTTATTCATTTTTCTCCCACATTTATTTCTATACACACATAATTATAGAATGGACTAATGGAATACTAATATTTAATTAAAACATGTGCAAAAACAAGAATCAAACTTGTAAATCATTAGCTACAACAATGATCAACCAATTAAACATTATCCGCGTGACAAACATATAACTAAATTTTTTAATCAAAGTAGACTTATTCTAAAATCATATAACAATCATCCAAAAATAATAATTATTTAAGTAATTATTTCTAAAGTAGTGCAAATGAAATGAAACAAACTTACAATTTAAACTAGAAACAACATGTGGGTTGTAATTTTTAATTTCCTAATAAAATTTGGGAGGATATTTTTTTTTAACCCCACTTTAAAAAAAATCAATGTATGTAGCATTTTTTTCTTTATAATTATAAAACAAGATATTTACAAACTTGATAAATACCTCTAAATTAATATTTTCCACATTATAATATTTAAAAAAACAATTATCCATACAATTCTAATTTATAAAAACGAACCCCCCAAGCGGAGAATATAATTTCGTAATCTTGAATCCTTGATAATTGTAGCTGGAGTTGGAGTTTCTGTACAAACAGTAAAGTATAATTTGTGATACACCAAGCAATGCCCCCAATCCGTTTATTGAATTGTTAAAACTAATTTGGCTTCAGATCTCATATTATTGTTCCTTCTTGAAAGTTTTTGAATTTGATTGTCTAATTCAGTATATTCTGATGATAGATCATAAATTATGATCCGAAAAATTGATTGAAACGTTTTTACAAAATCAAATTTAATTTTTTTTTTGAAAAATTCAATATGAAAAGGTTTACCACCACATATATGTCTCAGTGCAAAATGCCATAGAAAAACCAGGTGAAATGGAAATCCAGAGAAAGAGGAGAGGGCATATATAAAAGCACAGTGGACTACATTTCCTCACCTAATGGAGGCCATAGAATGTGTAAACAAGACAGTTGAACAGAGCTGTCACATATGGAATACCCGAGTATTCCATATAGCGTAGATCGATCCCGTCCTCACCACAGAGATCTATGTAATCCTGCACAGACCACCTCTTCCAGCTAAAGAACCAGCTAACCATTGCCAAGAAATGTTCCAGAAAAAAACCCACTAAATAAAACATCTCCAAACAAAGATCCAGCTAACCATTGCAGCCAAGAAATCAAAAAATAAGAAAGAGGCCTACGAAGGGGCTACAAATAGCACGATTCCAAAAACATTTCCTGAAATAACCAAACAGAGATGGAAAAAAGGTTAAAATGGTCTAATCTAACAATTATTTGAGTAACTGTCTCCGTGCACAAAAGATTTGGATTAAAATGGACTTTCTCAACGTGAGTGTAGAGATGGAAAAGCTCCGTACACAAAGAATGAAAATTGAGTAGTTGTTTCTTCATACACAAAAGATTGAGATTAAAATTGACTTTCTAGACATGAGTGTAGAGATGGAAAAACTCCGTACACAAAGTATTAAAATGACTGACTTTCTCGACGACGTGAGTGCAGAGATGGAAAAAAGTTAAACATTTGGTTTTCCAGGTGGGTATAGATGGACAAAAAGTTAAAATGTTCTAATCTAAAACATTTAAGAAAATTTAAAATCAATTATATGTAGTGTTTTCTTACAACATGAAAAATAAGAAATCTACAAGCATGAAAATATTAGACTGATGCAACACCTAAACTGTTATTTTTTCCCGCCTTTTGAAATGTACATAAGAATGTTTGAAAAATCAATTATTTAGACAATTTTAATTTATATTCATACCAACAATCAATAAAACAAATAAAAATTACTGTTAACCTCTGAAAAAACCTCTATTTAAAAATTATAAAATCTTTAATATTAAAAATATTTGAGCACGGCCGAATCCGTGTTTTAGCCAATTGTACCCACCGGTGAAAGCGCAGTGCACCAACTTTTCCCGATTGAAATTTAGTCCCCGTATTACAGTGGTAGTATGAACGCCAGAAGTGAAGAAATGGATCCCATTTCCAACGCTCTAACAACCCGCATTAAAGTTTTACGGGAATCGATTAAATCATGTAGTTTCCAAACACCTATCACAGTTGCCGCATGCGAAATCCAGATCGGTCACCTCACTGTAAATCTTACATTTAATTTGGGCAGCCCAAATAAAATACACGGCGTCTTAAAAAAAACCCTAATTTGGGCTCTTGTTTGTTTTTCCCTTTCTCTTCTAATTTTTCTTTTTTACTCTGCTTTTACTTTCCAAGTCATCATTCCAGCTTTCCATCTTTCCCGATATTTGGGTGAAATTCATCGGAAAAACAAGTTTCCCGTAATAGTAAATTACAGCCAAACTAATCAACCTCGTCATTTGAGATTCTGTCGGAACTCCACGCTCGGACGACACCGACCCTCCACAACGTCTCTTTAGGCCATTTCATGCCTTGATATATTGTTTGTATGGTGTGGAGGCGGAGCATTTGTCGGTGCACTATTTCTCAGGGTTTTATAAGAAGTTAGTGTTGGAAAATTTGCACTGCACAGTCCAGTATCCAATAGCAGCGAGGTAGGCCAGCTTCAATCCCTACAATCTGTATCTGTATCTGTTTTTGTATGGTTCATTGCATGATAGGATTTACAGGTGTCCATTTAAAGATATCAAGTGTTTTCATAATCTACAATCATGAATCAATTTTTATTTCTGATTTTGATTATGTTTGTGTTTTTGTCATCAAACTTTGGATCTTTATGATCCACGATGAAAGAGAGCAAAAGTAAGAGAAATCCCTACTTTATTTAGTTGTCTGACATGGCACGTTGTATAAACATGCAGTTTGGAGTGGCTATCAATCAATTAGCTAAGGGCCGTAGCAGGGAAGAAAAGAAAGCTCAGAGTTGTCGTTTGTTGCAACAGCTGGTGGGCGATACTCTTGGTAAGTAACGACCCTTCAATATCTGTTCGATGGATGAATATATATCGCCTTGTTTTATATCTTCAGTTCATTGTATTTTGAATCGTCTGTATGTGTTGTCCATGTTTTATATCTTAAGTTCATTAGCGTTTTTTAGCCATAGTTTCGGTGGCTTTTTTCAGTCATTATTATAACTATTGGTGTTAAGGGACCACAAACACCGTGGAAGTGCTCTGCATTCTGTTCTGATAGCTCCCTTCTTGCCACCTCCCCTCTTGGGTTTTGCTGCTTCTGGTTTTTTTTGCTCAAGAATAGTAATCCTATCAATAACATAAGATCATTTTCCTAATTTAACCTATGAAGAAAAATGAGGGAGAGAAAGTATTAATTACTTTGTTTTTCTGCTTCGCTATGTAATTCTGGTTGCTTTCTTCAATAAAAAGAATGAAAACTATTAATTATTTCTGGTTAATGAAGGAGAGGAGCTACTGCCTTAGTAATTAGTCATGAAAAGAGGAGATATTCAGATTATTTGCACTTTACTCTCTCATGGATCTATTCGAGAATTGCTTAATTTTACAATTTCATGTGTCTTGGTCTTACAAAGTTAGATTTGTTTTTCTATTTTATAAGCATTATAGTGTCATTAGGAAAAATAGACAATCTTAATTACTTTTGAAAATAATCATCACAGTGAGTCAATTTTTTTTTTTTTTTTATAATAATTAAAATTATCTTAAGTTATCATAGTGATGAAATTATTAAAATTTATTAACATCAACTAATATTACCTATGTGGCCACTATGATGAATTGTGCAGTCAGGATTGCACTATTGAACAACGAACCAATAGAAGGAAGAAATAAACGAAATTATGGCTTTTGTCACTAAAGTTATGCGGAAAAGGTAAGAGAATTTATATTTGATTTTTTCAATTCAAGTTGCACTATAAATGAATTTATATTTGATTTTTTCAATTCAAGTTGAATTATGTAGAATTTATAATAATAAAAATATTTGATTTTTTCAATTCAAATTGAATTATGTAGAATTTATAATAATAAAAAAATTGTAATTTTTTTGGATGCAGAATGTTATCTATTTCAACCAATCAAAATGAAGAGTTGCAATCATTCATAAAATCAAATATATTATGTCAAGAGTTAACACTTTTGAGTTTTGTGTATGATAAATCATTTTGGTATGGATGGGGGGTTGAATTTGAGAAAGATAGCTATATTAATGGGAAGATTAATATTGAAATAGAAGCATGGGAATGGTATTGTAAGGTGTTTGAGAGTGACAATCAAATGGAGTTAGTTAATTTAATCCTACTTTACTGGCCTCATTGTTACCCACACCTTGTGCTTTGTTGTACATACAACTCAAAGTTTTATGGTCGGTCATTTATTGACATTGTGGATGACCATGTCATTGCACATGTCACACAAACATTATATACAAATAGAGTGATTATGGAGGACAAGGACAAGGGCATTGAAGAAGAATTCTAAGATTTCTGAATAAATTTGAGAGTAGATGTATTTTAAATCTTCAAATTTTGTGGAATTTTTGTAATAATTATTATTTTAATAGTTAACTTTGATTTTGAGATTTTGTAATAATTATTATTTTAATATTTATTTTGATATCTTTTTAATGTCTAATTTATTTTGTTGTTAATTTGTATTGTATGTTGTTTCATTGAGTGAGGATTTTAAAAAAATTGACAGTAGATGTATTTCACATCTTCAAATTTTGTGGAATTTTTGTAATAATTATTATTTTAATGGGTATTCTCTTTTTTTTTTTAATGTCTAATTTATTTTGTGGTTAATTTTTTTTGTATATTGTTTCCCAAATCATTAAAAGATTAAAATTATATAAAAATAATTTGTGTATGATTTTTATTGTTATTATTTATTACTAAAAGAAGATTTATTTCTATATTATTTTATTGTGTTAATATCTTAAGATATTCAATTTAAACACCACATAATGAATTAAATAGT
The DNA here is from genome assembly GCA_007258455.2 of Sequoia sempervirens. Classification (NCBI taxonomy): domain Eukaryota; kingdom Viridiplantae; phylum Streptophyta; class Pinopsida; order Cupressales; family Cupressaceae; genus Sequoia; species Sequoia sempervirens. The sequence goes on along the minus strand of VDFB02380052.1, from coordinate 10,417 downwards.
ATTGTAATTATTGTTTTTTAGATTTGATAAAAATTAAATGTAAGTTTTATTAATGTGAATAAAATTAAATGCAAGTTTTGTTAATTATAGTGTTTTAGCTTTGTTAATTAGCTTTGTTAATTAGTTGCTTCTTCATTTACAAAAGCAATAAAAAAGAAACCTTTTCACAAAAACCTTGTATGGACTTTCATTTTCCATTGCTCCTTAATCCAGCCCTTTATCGAAGCCCTATCAGGCGTAATATTGATGAAGCAACAAATAAATGCATACTCCCCAAGAATACTTGAATCTGATTTGATTTCCTCCATGACATCGATTTCCAATAGATCTTCAATAGTACTATGATTAGGGATGCATTCCTCCACCGCAGTCCGACTCTCTTCTTCCCACTTTGCATTCCTCGCTTTCCTTTCCTTGCAATTTTTGGCCGGTCTTTTGTGAGTCGACCACTCCTCCCAGCCCTTACACCTGCTATTTGATTTTTTCCAAGGAGACCAAGATGGGTAATTCTGATTTTGGTTATGCTTCTAGGGCGAATCAGGTGGATCATGTCCTTTTCAAACCACTCCCAAGACATCCATTGGAACCATCAATTCAGGGGTATCGTGCCTCTTGTGTGCTGGTCCGTAATCGTCCCCATTCATATTTTCCTTCTGCCGATAAAATGGCTGACATTTGTCCACCCATCGCTCATCTACAAAAACCCATTGAGGCAGGTAACCATGTTGTGTCCAAATACATATTTTACCCTTTAACTATTTCTAACGTCCAACAAATGCCAATTTTAGCTGCCTGTGTACATGCATATATATAGAGCTAGTTTGATGGGTAGAGCGGGTGCTGGTATTTTAATGTAATTTATTTTGATATTAAAATGTTCATAAAAAAATTAAAATGATAAAAGTTAAACAATTTTTTTTAATACAAATATTATGTTCTTTTTATTTAAAAGTAGGAGTTTCAGCTACAACAATAATCAAATAATTAAATATTTGTCCACATGACAAACATATAAGCAATTTTATGAATCAAAATAGACTTAATTCTAAATTCACATAACAATCATTCAAAAATAATTAAATGTTATAATCAACAAAATAACAATTATATGAGTAATTGTTTCTCGGTACACAAGAATAGAATTGGGTGTAGATGAAAAAACAGTTAAAATATGCTAATAAAAAAAATAACAATTATTGGAGTAATTGTTTCTCCATACACAAAAGATTAGGATTAAAATCACTAGAGATGGAAAAACTCCGTACACAAAGGACTAAAATTGACTTTTTGGATATGAGTGTAGAGATGGGAAAATTCCACACACAAAGGACTAAAATGGACCTTTAGCACATGAGGGTAGAGATGGAAAAATTTCGTACACAAAGGACTAAAATGGTCTTTTGTGGAAATGAGAATATTAGATAGAAAAATTTAAATATTAGGTTTTCATATGTGAGAATAAGGTGGAAAAAGGGTTAAAATATTCTAATCTAACAATTATTTGAGTAACCGTTTCTCCATGCAGAAAAGATTTGGATTAAAATGGACTTTACGGAGGTGAGTGAAGATTGAAAGCTCATTACACAAAAATTAAAATTAGTACTTGGTTTCTTCATACACAAAAAGAATGGGAGTTAAAAATTGACTTTCTAGGCATTGAGTGTAAAGATGGAAAAACTCTGCACAAAGGAATGCAAATGACTTTATGGGCGTGAGTGTAGGTGAAAAAAGTTCAAACCAACTTTGGTTTTGAGAGGTTGATATAGATGGAAAAAAAGTTAAAATATTCTAATCTAAAAGCAACTAAAATTTAAAATCAATTGTATGTAGTGTTTTCTTTTCCTTACAATATCAAAAATAAGAAAATTACAAGCATGTAAATATTAAAATAGATTGATGCAACACCTAAACTGTTATTTTTCCCGTCTTTTAAAATATACATAATAATATTTAAAAAAACAATTATTTGAACAATTTTAATTAATATCCATACCAACAATCAATAAAACAAATAAAATTTACTATTAACCTCTTAAAAAAACCTCTATTTAAAAATAAAAAAACTTTAATATTAAAAATATTTGAGCACGGCCGAATCCGTGTTTTGTAGTGTACCCACTATGAAAATAGGTGCATCAACTTTTCGATTGAAATTTAGTCCCATTATATGGTTATCAACAATAATTTTAGTAACAAATATAACCAAAAGTTTACCATGGTATGCGATACAATGCCTCAAAATCAATCTATTAATGTTGGGGTAAGGCTTTAGAAACATTAAAAATGCAATTGGAGGTGACCTAAGTAGAAATGTATGCAAAGCGTGGAAGCATGGACAAGGCATGCTAATTTTTTGATAGAGTTTAGAAATGGGTTTTAGCAAAATCTTTCAAGTAACTACAAGAGCAGTTTATTCAACGCCACATACATGTCAAAATTTGAGCTTTGAAATAGGGTATGAACATTCATCAAGCATGATAGAAATAGTGTTTTTGAGAAAAGGCTTTAGAAACTTTCAAGAAAAGTACAATTTCAAACAAGAAATGCGGAGTTTGAAATCCTACAAATTTGAAACATTTCACATTTCACGATTAGGGTTTAAAATTTTCTCAAACAAATCTAGTTTGAAATCTACAAAAGTCGAGTTAACCAACCTGGCGGTATGTGGAAGTCAATTGATGAGCGTGGCTTGAGCTAGTGCATGTTTTTCCCACAGGAGTTTGTTTGTTGTTGGAGTTCATTGTTGTTCATTTGGGTTAAGTGGATTTGTCGCGCATACAAAAATAGAAAGCGTGATATAATGCAGCAGTGACAATTTCTTTTATCTTTTATGCCCTATTTCAAGGGGTTCAGTTGAACACCCATTCGACTGAACCCCATAAAATATTAATTTTTTATTCATATGGTTGGGGGTTCGGTTGAACATGTGGTTTGACCAAACCTTTGTAATTGATCGAACACCAAAGCTGGTTCAGGTGAACTAGAGAGTTCAGCTGATCCCCTTGACATTGTGGAAACACAAAAATATCAAATTTCCTTCCTCAAAAACTTTTTAAACCACTATTGTGGATTAACCCTCCTTCAAGTTCAGAATGGGTGGAATTGGAAAGAAGTTGATTTGGTTCACCTGACTTCTCAAACAAGTTTTGAACCAGGATGAGGAGATCTAATGGACATAAGTGCTATCCCCATGCATGGAGGCTACAAGTAGAAGGTGGGAGTATTTTTACTACCCCTCATCATCTATGTGACTTTGGTTCTCAAAGGGGATAAGCACATTTTGTATCTTCATGGATCACATTTCCCTATTTTGATTTGGCCCCCTTTCTCCATTCATTTATTTTCAGAGCGACGAGGGTATGGTTGACTCAACAAGTCCCATGTGTTTATTTTTAGAGCTCATGGTTGACCTAGCAAGTTCCTTTTATTTTCAGAGATACATGTATGAAATTTATGTTTTCAACTTTTCACTAGTAGTCCAGTAGAAGCTTGATGCTTGCACTTACATTTGCATTTGTACTAGATGTAATAATGTGACATTGTAATGCAGTTGTAATAAAATAAATGGTTGTGCTATTAATGTGACATTGTAATTAATTTTATTAATTCCTTTGCAAGTTAAGTGCTATTAATGGTTGTGCAATGTGCTATTAATGTGACATTGTAATTCATTTGATTAAGGCCTTTGAAATGTTAAGTTTCTAGCCATTTGGCATTGATGTCAATCCTAGCCCATTAAAATTTAAAAATTTAAAACACATGTTTTAAAGAAAATTTAAAAGCAAAAGTTAAAAGCATGTTTTATGTTTGTGTTATATCATAAATTACTCCAATTGTATCTTGCTAGTGATTATGAAGCCGATGGATGAAATGGAGAAAAATTCTTTCTTAAATAGAATGGTTCAAAGATAGGGAAACAAATTGAAGAAGCGATCATGGCCTCCTTATGATTTGGATATTCTTAATCCATGGGTTAGGATACTATTTCCATACTAGCATTTCTCTTTGGACTGGAATAGCAATTTGGAAGTGGGTGCATGCCTCCTTGAAATGGTGTATAATATCCATTATGGTGTTCCACATGCCAAATATAATTTTTATTGAGCACGTTGTAGAATCCATGAATAAACTTTTAATGATTAAAGGAGGTTCCACCAAGACATTTATGTTCACAACCACCACTTGTTCTTATCTTTTCTATTCAGAGTCGGAGGAATGTTTCAAAGCCCGACAAGCTTGATTCCCTATGGTAATAGTAATCCACGAGCACAATAAAATGAAACTTTCAGTATGAATGGACCAGCATTTATAAGGTTGCATGATTCTCAAAGGAACTGGAGTCATTTTTAGACTACTTTTTGGCTCCATTGCATCAAGCAATTACAAATACTCCAATGCCTAGATTGCCTATCATGTAGAAACTACATTCAACTAGGAAAATAAATAAAATTGGTTGATTGGTACTTATTGGAAGAATATACTATGCTAAGATTTTATGGATCAAAAGTACAGCCATACAAACTTTGAATACATGTGACAGAAAGGGTTTTTGCTTTGGAATATGTAAGGTAGATGCAAAGTACTGATGAAAGACACTTTACTAGTCAGGGAAAGAAGACCTTATTTCCTTCTTTACCTTTTTCATGTGGAGGGATCACATTCGAGAGAAAAGCATTTAGTGTGGCACATGATCTTTTGATTTTTTTTTATTTTGATGCTATCTGTCACTGGCACTATGATCCATGTGACACCATTAAATAAATGATTGTTCTCAATAAGAATGTTGGAAGTAGAATTCAACATCAAAATGTAAAACCATAGCAGAAAACTTGAGAAACAAGGATTCTTGTGATCAGGTCAAAGGAGCAATGGAGAAAAGTTTTGCTGAGAATGGTATTTCTTTTGAACAATTGTTAGTAGAAATTATGGCATTGCATCGAAAGACAATAAGGAGGTAAAAAAAAAATTTATGAAAAAAGTCATAAACCATCTAGTAGAGTAAAATGCGGATTCTCTAAAGAAGGAGTTATAGAAAAAATTGGTCATGATAAAAAAGTGCTTGCCTTTTTGGTCTATGAGGGAAGGACCTAGGTGATCCAAGGCTCTTGTAGAGTATGGAGATCATGAAGAAGATCTTGAGTTTAGAATTATGGAATATAGAGCATCCAAATGAACAAGAAGATGAGGGAAAGTGATGATGGTAGGCAAGAAGAAGAAGCAATGTCAATTTCAAACTTGGTTTAAGTGAGGCCACAAAAGAAGCATTTACTATACGAGTAGCCATAGCTAAAAAAATGGGTTATGAAGTCTGTCCTTTGGGGTCCCAAAGATAAGGCCCTTGGATGGTAATAGATGTAGAGCATAGAAAACTAGTTGATAAATCTGGCCTTGGGTTTGGAGGTGAAAAAGTAGACCTAGGGTATATAGCTCAATTTGTTAGAGCTTCAAGTTCAAATCCTCATCCTCATGGTCAGACACAATCACAACTAGGACATGCCCATGGTGGAGGGCTTAGTGCAACAGGCATTGCCTCTGCTGGCGATGGTATGGGTAGTAGTACTAGTAGTGGTCAACATGTGTGGTTACGCCCATAAAAGGATATAAAAGTCACAACATAACTAAACCTGGGAATTGGACATTCCAACAGGTGACTAACATCTCCTCATGGTTGTTCATTTACTTTATCAAGCCAGGGAACGTATACTTGAAATGGAGCAGCACGGTATGTGCACTAAGAACTAGTTTCCAGTCACCATCTATAGAAAGAAAATGATTAAAAGTAATGTAACGTAAAGATTTTTAACTCAAACACAACTCGGCTAAAACATAAATCATAGCAGCTATTATTAAAGGACAAACTGTGAACTAGCTTTATGTTGCAGGAACAGACACAGGGATGGATTCCCAATGCTGCAGGAACAATACAAAGCTGAGTTTGCGTTGAAATCTACAGAAATAGATTCTAACTAGTAATCGACATGAAATGAACAGTTATCTACAACAACTTGCTACAGAATACTTACTAAGTGGGCCCCCTTAGCAAGCATCTACTAGATTACACAAGAAGTTGACTCAAAGCTTCATCGAATTTTATTCATACTCAGAACCAGGATACATCGATTACTCTGTTTTGAAAATAAAACTTAACACATAACTCTATTACTTGTTCAACTTAATTCTAACACATACTATTTCATCCTTGTTCACTCACGTAGGAGGAATGGTTATTTAAATGAAAAAGACAACTAACTAATTAACAAAGGAAGTCGTGATCATAAATACATTCTGAATCCATAGAACATATATTCATAAATGAAAGTCTATCTGCTCAACGCGACCTAGAGAAAATATAGCATTACACACTCCCTATATCAAAGGACCGTTAAAGCTTCTTCCCAAAGATTCAGTCAAAGAGTTATTACTGGAACGACTTCTTCAATAGAGTCGAGATTCTTGCACTTGATCAGCTTCAGCTCCCTCCAACAATCCTGCAATAAATGACAGAGGCGAAGGAAAGCATACACACAAGCAACACGTCATCTATTCATTAATCACATGTTAATCCTATTCCATTATCCAAAATTATAAGCATACATCAGCTATGCGGGCGGTCAAAAAGGTAATTAATAAAGTTGTCAAGTTGCAGGAATATGGAATTCATTGCTACAGGATACCACCCAAAAAGTCTTTAATCAACAAGTTTAAACAACTATTAATAATAAAAGTAAGAGTATCAAAAGTTTCAAACTATGAGCATATTTAAGGCTCATCATTCTGCCCCCTACTTAGCGTAATGCTGGTCCTCCAACATTGACTTTCTTTGTTATTTCCCTGAAATTGGTTGGAGTAACATGACCCTGTGAAGTTCCAAACTTGTAGTAAAAACCTTTGGTAAACTCCCATCTTTCATATCTGCGGTTCTCTATTTCTGCATTGATTTCCTTGGCTTGGTAAGGATAGAGCGGCCACATTAAAATTGGGGGTTGGAAGGTCAGTGGCATCCATAATTCAAATCTACTTTGCAAACCCAGTTGCATGTACCTTTCTATTCTCCTGAGTGCTGCTGTGAAGTTCAAAGGGCTATGAGGCTCTGTCTTTCTTAGACCAACTGTCAATCTCTCCCACCTTGTCTCAATCCTAGAAGAGGCAAGTTTCCAAAATGTATATTTCTGTTCTTTGAACTCACTGTATACCTATTTTCTGATGTCAAAAATTTTCTCTCTTTCCTTAGGTTGATTGCATCCATAAGTAACTCTAAACCAGATTCTTAAAACAGTGCGTGGGTTTGAACTCTCAGCTCTTAGGAGAATAGGTTCATCTCTTTCTGCTTCCTCATATGTTTCCAATTGTCTCCCATAATTGATCTCATTTGCAGCCCAAGACATAAGTGCTCTTAAATGGATATCACCTATATAAAGAAGTGGGTTCCACTCAGTTTCTGTAGGAATTAAATAACCATGTAAATATAGTTCACACATGGAGTTTTTCAACCAATTAGGGGCCACTTCATAAGCATCATAGAATTCTTTGGCTGTTTCAATATCGGGATCCAAATTTCTGGAGATCCTCATTAATTTGAACCAAAGAAACTGTTCTTTGAGGCACATTGCATATACTTTGGGTGGCGGCCTACACTCCATTATCTGTCCAATTATTTTCATCATTTTATCCATTTTTGTCTACAAATCTTGAATTTCTTGCTTTTGCCTTTCAATTTCTCTCTGCAACTTTTTCTTTTCCTCATCCCATAAACTTTGCTGGACTTCAGTTTTGGCGAGATGGCGAAAACATAAAGTGTGGAATGACACAGGCGTCTTCTTAATGCTCAAAAATTCCAAGTATGCAATCAGTAGAGTCCTTTTATACACAACTAAATCTGTGCAAACTTTAGTGGGCAATGGATTATCATAAGGTATCTTAGGCAGTTCAAGCACACCCTCTTCTTGCTGTAGGACAAAATCCTCTTGCTGTAGAATGAAACCCTGTTGCTACATGGAAGAAGATTGTCCTTCCTCAGAAATTTTCTTAGCAGCACAAGCCAAGTCGTCCAAACTCAACATTTTCCCTTTATCAACATTACTGGGTTGTGCTACCCAAAGAACAGTAGAGGAGTTTTGTGGAACATTTGCAGACATATCCAGGGAGTTATCATGACCTGACTCAGCAGAGTCCTCCGATATTATGACAGTTTTTGTTTAAACAAAGGTTGTAGCAGGCTTAGATTGTTTTCTTAATGAACTCCTTCTTGGTAGTTTTGCAGGAGGAGAAACAACAAAGGATGCTTCCCTAGCAGTCCTCTTTCTGGCTGGTCTTGAAGATCCAGACTCGGCAGGGGAAGAAGAAATTGAAATTGGAGTATTAACAGGTGTTGCTGCAGGAGACACAAAAACAAGGGAAGACTTCGCAAGAGAGGATGAGACAAAAAGTTTTTGTCTTTGAGTATGTGGGTCCGACTCAGGAGTCTGCCCTACCCCAGATGACTCACCTACAATTGTCTTTCCTTTTTCTCTCCTAGCGGCAGACCTTGTTTGCACACCGGTAGAGGACATTGGAATAGAAGCTGCAGGACTGGGCGCTGCAGGAGCAGTGAATTCTTGTTCTATTTCAGTACTTGTGGAATCAATTCTCATTTTCTTTCTTCTAGGCTATGTGGGTAGTACCCTAGGAGGTTCAGGCAGTTGAAGACCTTTTCGGGCAACAAACTCATTCCAGGAAAGAGGTGAAACATCCCTTAAAGATCGCTCAGCCAAAAGTTTTATTAGGGCATGATGTGTGACAGAGTTTTGTTTACCCATTTGGATTTCATGTGCACTATTTTGCAAAAGGTTCAACAAGAAATTCAGAACATTCACTACCAGTCCATGTCTCATATGACTTAACAATTTTAAATGATATGAATGTAGGTAAGAGAAGCGCCCTTCACAAGTTAAATACCTGATAATAAAGATGGCGTATTTAGAGTATGGATAAGGCAGGGACATTCTTTTGCACCCTTGCTTTGAAATTTCCAAAGGCCCATCAGTTGGTAGGGTAAACTCTGCCCTAGCAGAGACAACATCCCTTCCAACAGGAAAATTTTCACCAACTGCCGGTAATCCAGTGACTTATGAAATTCTTTCATCTGTCACAACCACTGTCAAGCCCCATACCATAGCCTCATTTTCTGAAAATGTTCTTAAGAATTTTCCTGCAACCTCTTCATCAAAAGAATCAATTCTCAAGAAATAATTTAACCATCCACAGTTGGCAAATGCTTGCATTAATGAAGGATCCTGTATCAACGCATCATGAGCTGCAGGCTCGTGCCTTACCAGTTGGCCACCCATAATAAAAAATCCTTAAAACAAAAACTCAAACTAATGCTGAAAGCTTGAAAAATACTCTTTTTCCTTACCGCACTTTCTTTTCCTTGCCAAGAATAACAGCTAGACATTTGCATAAAATAATTTTAATAACTACTTAAACTAAGTAGTTAGCTTGTTCTTAGGATATGGCTTCGCAATCATACTTTTAGAAAGTACAAGATCATAAATATTTTTGGCAGAGGAAAATTTGAAATTAGAATACCCCCGCCCCCTACTTAGCATTCGACATGTGTCCTCACATGTGCAGGGTGATAAGATTAAAGCATGCAATTACGGCTGATGTACACGTTACAATTAATGAATAGATAGAAAGAATAAATTATGCGATAATGAAAAGATTTCGCGTACCTTGAATTCAATTCTCGAGAATGTCGTAAAGGACAACAACGTATCATGAAATGATAGCTGGAAGATTGAATGCATGAATGAGGCAGAGTGGCAATATGGATGATGTGGTAGATAAAGGAATGAATGATGTGATAGATGAAAAGAAACGGAGAAAAGTGGTTTTCTTTTTAAAAAGAAAACTTTATTATTGGTGGTCAACATAATACTTAAAGAGAAGCTGCAGGAAGACCAGTCGAAACAAACTTCCTCAGGAATTCTTCCTTTGATGTCGGCTTATGATATAACCGTAGTCGGTGGCCATTAACTAACAATTTGAAATGGACTGGATCAATTGTGGCCAGCTGTACGGATCCGTTGTCAAACATATTCTCAACTTCATAGGGACCAAGCCAGCGTGTTGTGAGCTTACCTTGATTTTCTTGATATCTGGAATCACCAGCAGAGAATTGCTTGGTTTTGATGTGTTCATCGTGCCATTTCTTCCTTTGCTATTGGACAACTTCTGTATGCTGCATGACAACTTTTCTCATTTCGTCCAAGGCATTTAGTTGCAGGAGACGTTCCTTCTGTGCTTCAGAAATTTCTATATTGAGTTCGAGAGCTGACCTCAAAGTTTTATGTTCAAACTCAATGGGTAACATGGTTGTTTTCCCATAAAGCAGTTCAAAAGGTGTAAACCCAGTTGTTGTTTTCCATGTAGTTCT
>VDFB02380051.1:0-13206 GCA_007258455.2 Sequoia sempervirens | reverse complement strand
CTTAAAGAAATTAAGTATTATTTGATTTTATTTGCATACAAATTTAAAACATAAAGAAATGCAAATTAAAAAGAAGGTTGCCATCAAATTGACAAAAATATTGCAAATGGAAATAAAATATTCCCATCCAATTGTCAAATCCATATTTATTTGGCTTTTATGTGATAAGTGAGATTTTAGAGACTTTCACCTCATATTTTGGAAGATATATCTCTCCCTCTCCCTCTCTATATAATGAGCTCTCTCCCTCTCCACTACTCTTCTTTAAGTCTCCCTCTCTATCTCTCTCTCATTCTTCTACCTATCTCTATCTCACCTTCTCTATCTCTCTCCATTTCTCCCTCATTCTATCCTTATCTCTCCCTCTAAACAATAAACATAAATTTTTCCTTATGAACCTTCCACACATCTTCCGCATACCCATTGCACACTAAGGTGCAATTGCTAGTTATATAATTTTATTGATGTATTCATTGCACCTCCTCCGAGTGCAAGTGCTAGTTATAAAATTAAATCCAATTCGATTAATGATTGTCAAGTGGGTGCCTTTGGCGGGGAATCCCACTAAATTGAGGCTCCATCACAACGTGTCAATCCGGTTGAAGCGGAGCCATTTGTACGCACTGCTCAAATGGTACGTGTTCTCGAGATTCTAAGAGATACTTGGCTACATTCTCCTCTTCCTATGTCACTTGATGCGTTGGATCTTTTACTGTTTCCCCGGATTCAATCGAAGCTTCGTCCTGTGTTCAACGCTCGTGCCCGCCGCTGTGGAAGGCCCGGTTTCCTCGCCATCGCCCCGAGGAACTCTGTCGAAGGCGAAGCCAACCGTAATGGTAGCGGCCCGAATAACGTGGGATGAAGGATTGTTGTGAGCAGCTACCACGCTCAAGACAATCGGGTCGAACTGAGAGTCTGGGAAATTGAAAGACGTTGCGTTGGTCCCTCGCAGGCATAACAGCGCGGCATCATAAGCCATGCCGCGCTGCAGCGTGAGCAGTGAAGTATGAACCCAATGATATACGCGACCGCTTTCCTGACCGAATTTCGGTCACATATTTCCCCCATTTCCTTTTTCTCACGCCTCGGAATCTGATTTCTTCTCCCTTAATTGTCATATTGCAAAAATAATTAGACTGGATATCAGTTAAAGGGGTATATGGTTCCCTATTCTTAGATAAGATGGTATAATTTGTGTATAAACTTGACGGATTCAAGGTGCATATGAGCAAAGAAATTCATCCTCGGACTTTCCTTCTAAAGTCCCATGATCACAGAGATGTCGGCAGAGGGTGGACGGCAGTTTTACTCGTTTACAGTCTGTAACTCAAACAAACATGATCGTGGACAAATTGTTTCTATTTCCATTAAAAATTGACTTGATGGGACTTCAAAAACAAGAGCACTTTTTTGTTTCTGTTTTTTCTATCAAGTCAACGCGTTAAGGCTAAAAACCGATACGTAATGGCGTTCGATGGATTGACGTGAAAGGGCTATTTCACGGGCAGGCCTGGAATTTGGTCTGTTTAACGTTTTGTTTTTTTCTTTTTAAGAGTGCTGGATAGATACCCATCAATTTTCGATGTTATTTCTCCAAATGTAAGTATGCAATTATTTAGTTTTGTCGGATATCTAAACGACAATGACTGAAAAGTTGCTTGGATTAAAGCCATTTACTTTCTTGAATATTTTCCTCAATGACTTGATATTTTCAAAAGAATTAATATTGGTTCAATAAAGAATTGCATTGACAATGCCTTTATTATAAATGTTAAACTCAAAAGAATTAGAGCTTTTTTTAGTTAATCTCTGTGATGGGTAGTAAATGCCACAAATCAAAATTCTACAAAAGAATATAAACCTCAGATTTATGAAAATGGACTTTGACCAAATTGATGGCATCGCAATTTAATGAATTTTGTCACATATAAGAAAAAGGGAGTATAACCTTCCATTCCACAACAAATACAATGTATTAATTCCGACAACTCTCATGACAATGATGATTGAAATGATTATTATGTTTTCTTCATTGATATGAAAAGTGAAATAAAATTAAAAAACTATTATGAATAATTATTTCTTAAATATTTATTAAATAAATAGTTTGAAATTCTAATAATGGATTTAAAAGTTTTGTCTACAATATTATTTGCCAAAGATAATTACTAGAAAGAATAGACATTTTAACCCAAGGATGACCCCACTCATACCATAAAATGCACGCATATCCACCACAGCAACAATCCGTCAGTATCAATTTATCCAAAATCCACCCTTTTCTAAAAGTTCAGATTCGTCATAAGGCTGCACCACAACGTGTGAATCCGGTTGAAGCGGAGCCATTTGAACGCACTGCTCAAATGGTATATGTTGTGGAGATTCTAAGAGATATTTGGCCTCATTCTCTTCTTCTTCTGTCACCTGATGCATTGCATCTTTTACTGTTTCCCCGGATTCAATCGAAGCTTCGACCGGTGTTTCTGTTACAATGCTCGTGCCCTCCGCTGTGGAAGGCCTGGTTTCCTCACAATCGCCCCGAGGAACTCTGTCGAAGGCGGAGCCAACCGCAATGGCAGCGCCCCGAATAACGTGGGATGAAGGATTGTTGTGAGCAGCTACCACGCCCAATACGATTGGGCTGAACTGAGAGTCTGGGAAATTGAAAGACGTTGCGTTGGGCCCTCGCAGGCACAAGCGCGCAGAATCATATGCCCGGGCTGCAGCGTGAGCAGTGAAGTATGAACCCAACGATATACGCGACCTCCTTCCTGATCGAATTTCGGCCACATATTTTCCCCATTTCGTCTTTCTCACGCCTCGGAATCTGTTTTCTTCTCCGTTCATTGCCATATTAGGAAATGAATTAGACTTGATATCAGTTATAAGGGCATATGGTTCCCTATTCTTAGATAAGATGGTATAATTTGGATCTGAACTGAAGGATCCAAGGTGCAGATGAGCTGAGAAATTCATCATCGGTCTTTCCTTTTAAAGTCCCATGTTCATAGAGAGGTCGGCAGAGTGTGGACGGCAGTTTTACTCGTTTCAGTTTACAACTTGAACAAACATGATCGTGGACAAATTATTTCTATTTCCATTAAACTTCACTTGATGGGACTTCAAAAACTTAAGGCATTTTTTGTTCTGTTTTTTTGTGTCAAGTCAATGCGTTGAAGTCAAGAACGGATGTGAATGGGCTACTTCACGGGCAGGCCTGGAATTTGGTCCGTGGATCGTTTTGTTTCTCCTTTTTAAGAATTCTGGATAGATGCCCAAAATTTTCAAAAGTTATTCTCCAAACATAAGTATGCAATTATTTAGTTTTGTCGGATATCTAAACGACAATGACTGAAAAGTTGATTAGATTAAAGCGCTTTATTGTTATTTGGGCTTGACTGTCCCGTTCTTTGGTTACGCCGTGCCATTTACCATCACTCCACGAAACAGTGAGTAAATGACAGATTTTATATTGATCAGTTATCTGCTGGAAAGCGCATTTGGTCTGCAATAAAATGGTACCGACTGACGACATCACCACAACGCAAACGGAAATAACGAAAACGCGGTCTCTTAAATAATAACCTTCATCTTCGCCTCCTTTATCTTCAGTATTGTATTTAAATAATTATTACGCTGTAATTTTACAATGTCACTACGATGTCTATAGGGAGTCACTACAATTCCCTACAAAAAAAACACAAGTCGAAATACAAATAAAATAATAAATAATTGTTTTAATAATAGTATATTTTTTAATTAATAATGTAATTATTGGTGTAATTATTAATATCACAGTTTGGTTAAGCTTTATTAGGTAAATAGTATTATTTACTTAAGTTAATTAGGAATATTAGGCAAGTGTGTGTCATCACTCCTTGATTGATGGGAGTTAGGTACCACATCTCCCTCATCAAGTGAGTTACTTTGACATTAATACACCTCTGAGTTGAGTTGGTCTTTTGATAACTCAAGTTTACTAGGACACTTGTCATTCTTGACAAGTACATCATAAACCTATAACTTTGTAATAATTCCTAATGTTATTAGCCGATAGGCTATTTTGTTTGAAGTTTCTGCCAAAATTTTCGTCAACCCAGCTGGGAATTTGTTTTGTCGACACTAGGGGTCTGCTAGCTGGTGAGGAGGGCACGTATTTTTATTTTTTTTTGGTGGCGACGTGTGCGTTGGTTATTACGTGGGTTGGTGGCGGAGGAGAATGTTGTCGTTGTAATGGGGAAGGTGAATGGTAAGTGTTCAATGTGGAATTTTGCAAATATGTGGGTTGGCGGCAGTGGAGGTGGTCTCCTCAAAAAGCAGAAAGTGAATAGTAAGTGCTTGTTGGCCCGATGGTTAATGCATTATGTGGTTGTTGTACAATGGAGGTGAACGAAGTAAACACAGATGGATGAAGTGATGCAATATTGAATGTAATAGTCTGGGAAAGTATACTTTGATTAAGTTGCATTGTGCAAACACCAATTGTGGTGTTGGTTTCATGGTAGATGACTGTGAAAAAAATCGTTGCCTTCGGCTCTGTCACTGGTTTGAAAGTGTCTTATGCCAAATTGAAGACTGGTGTTCTCCAGAATCTATAAGTCATTTTACATGGGTGGTTTGTATGGATGGTTAATTTATTGTCTATGTGTTCTTGTCAAATGTTTGTATCTTTGGCGTTATACCCATTGTGGAGATTTGAAAGAGAGTATCATTTTGCATCGATAAATGAATTGCAGTTAAATGTTGTTTGTTTCGTGAAAAAATATTCTTAGGGTTAGTAATTTGTTTTCTGTTCGTTTATGGTTTTTTGTTATTTGTGTGTATCTTTCGTGTTGCAACCATCACGATAGGAGCAATTTTGATTAAGTTGCATTGTCAAAATAGCCATTGTGGTATTGGTTTCATAGGAGGCCATTGTAAAAATCATTGCATGCAGCTTCGTTGGTGGATTAATAGCAGACTACTGTAGATAAATGTGTCCTTTGGCTCCATCGTTGGTTTGATAGGAGGCTATTTGCAAACTATTTTATGCAAGATTGAAAACTCTTGTTCTATAGAATCTGTAAGTGCTTTTACATGGTTAGTTTACATAGATGGTTCATTTACTGCACAAAAATCTTCTTTCTTTTTTGAAAAAATATGGTTAGGGTTAGTTATTTGTTCAGTCTTGGTCTATTGTTTTGGTTGTCTGTCTATATACCTATTTTTGAGATTTGAAAGACATTATCATTCTCTTTCTTTCTTCCATTAAAAAATATGGTTGGGCTTGGTTATTTGCACACTGTTGTTGTATTGTTTTGGTTGTCTGTGTGTATCTTTAGCATTGTAGCCATTACCATGGCAACAATTGTATTTATCTGTGTAGGCTTTAGGGTTGTATGAAAGCATTAACATATTGGAGATAAAATTACTTTGGTGGTTGTCTAGTATTATTCTAGCAAGTCTTTTATCATTTCTCTATTTCTGGTGGTGTAGCTCAAATTTTCAATGAAGCTTGTGCGGTTATACTAATTTTTACATGGGTGCTTTGCATAGATGATCTCCTAAAAATATGGTTCGGGTTAGTTATTTGTTCACTCTTGGTCTAAAGTTTGGCTTCTCTGTGTGTATAGCCATTTTGGATATTTGAAAGAGATTATCATTTTGTTTCTTTCTTTTGTGAAGAAATATGTTTGGTTTGGTTTTTTGTGTGTATCTTTGGCGTTGTAGCCATTACTATGGGAGCAATTGTATTTATTTGTCTATAGGGTTTAGGGTTGTATGAAAGCATTAACATATTCAAGATAAAATTACTTTGGTGGCTGTCCACTATTATTTTAGTGACCTATCTTTTACAGTTTCTCTATTTGTGGTGATGTAGCTCAAAGTTTCAATGAAGCTTGTGGGTTTATACTAGTTTTTACATAGTTTCTTTGAATAGATGATTGATGTATTGTCAACATCTTCTTGTTTTATGTTTCTATCTTTTGTGTTATACCCATTTTTAAGACTTGAAGGAGATTATCGGTCTTTGGGGGTGGAGATTGTGTAGTTAAATCTTTTTTGTTTTGTGAAAAAAATATGGATAGGGCTACTAATTTTTGGTTGTTGAGTGCTATTATAATACCTCTTTAACAATTTCTCAATTTCTCTATAATTTTTAGTGAAAGTGGCCCTTGTTTATTCATACATATGTAGACACATATATATACTCTATGCATCTTTGCTACCTTGCACATGGTTTGGTTTTCATTTTCAATGAAGCTTGTGGGGTTATACTCCATTATACATGGGTGTTTTGCATAAATGATTAATTTATTATTAATGTATTCTTGTTATATGTTTCTTTTCCTTTATAAATGTTACCATAGGAGCAATTGTAGTTAAATCTACTTTTTGTCGCTATTGGTCTACTGTATTGATTATCTCTATATAAATTTGGCATTGCAACTATTAGCATAGGAGGAATTGTAGCTATTTGTGTGTAGGTTTTAGGGATGTATGAAACCATTCACATATTGGAGATAAAATTGTGTTGGTGGGTGTTTACTATTATCCTAATAACTCTTTTTAGAATTTCTCTATTTGTATATGATATTTAGTATCAGGTGATGTAGCTCAAATTTTCAATGGAGGTTGTGGCCTTATATTGATGTTTGGATGGGCGTT
This sequence comes from Sequoia sempervirens, assembly GCA_007258455.2. Taxonomy (NCBI): domain Eukaryota; kingdom Viridiplantae; phylum Streptophyta; class Pinopsida; order Cupressales; family Cupressaceae; genus Sequoia; species Sequoia sempervirens. The sequence continues at coordinate 6,558 of VDFB02380051.1, read as the reverse complement.
TTTGCATACATGATTAATTTATTTTTAATGTGTTCCTGAGTGATTTTTGTGGCCCTTGTTTATTCTTTGTAGTTATGGTTGTGCAACTTTGGCTTTTTGTAGTTAAATCTTGTTGCTTTTGCTGTTGGCCTCCTGTTTAGAATATCCGTGTATATCTTTGGCATTGGGAGCTCTATTTACTATGGGTTTAGGGAAATTGCAGTTAAATATTTTTCCTTCTGTGAAAAAAATATGGTTGGGGTGAGTAATCGTTGTGGTGCTTGTTTATTGTTTGTAATCATTGTTGTGCATTTTTGGCTTCATACCCATTTCTATAGGGGCAATTGTAGTTAAATCTTCTTAATTTTATGAAAAAAATTGATCTGCGTTGCTTCACACTAAATATTATAGAGAAATAGAGAAATTGTAAAAGAGGTATTAGAATAACACTAATGTAGCTTAGAGTGTCCATTAAGTGTGTGTGCATATATATATATATAAGAAGGTTGTTTTGATAATGTGATTTAATTAATATAGTTTCTCACACATTTTACAATAGATCAATGTTAAGACTATTGAGCCTGCTTTCAAAAGGAAGAATTAACAAAGGCTATGTCACATGAATAATAAATTAATGATTTATGCAAAATACCTATATAGAGATACAAATATATATGCATGTAAAAATATAAACATATATATATATGTATACATACATATACATGTATATATACATGTCTACATAACCATAGAATGCATTAACCATCGGGCCAACAAGCACTTACCATTTACCTTCCACCTTTTGAGGAGACCACCTCCACCACCACCAACCGATGTATTTGCAAATGTCCATGTCAAACACTTACCATTCACCTTCCCCATTATAATGACAACATTCTCCACCACTGCCAACCCATGTAATAGCCAATGCCCATGTTGCCAACAAAAAAAAAGTGCCCTCCCTTAACTCCCCCTAAGATGCTATAAGATGGAGAAGAACATGACAATTTTAACAATTGTCTGCTGCTAAAGCAAGAGCACACTTGCTATTTGCATAATGCATCTTAATCAATATAAAACCCTCAAACCAACTATCAATAGGAACAATAAGCACTGAATGAAATGAATGAATAATAAATAATGTGCTATCAAACCAACACCACAATGGATCTCTCAACAATGCAACTTAATCAATATAATTTCTCGCACATTTCACAGTGCATCAGTGTTAAACCCCTTCACCCTGCCATCAAAAGCAACAATAAATAGAGCACCAAAGACATGAACAATAAATTAATCATTTATACAAAAATACCCATGTGAAATATGCACACATATATATATATATAAACATATGGACATATATATTCATGTATACATATATACGTATATATACATGTACAAATATTCATGCATATATACATGTAAACATATACATACAAATATGTGGACATATGCATACATATATACATGTAAACATATACATATGTATATATACATAGCTGTATATAGATGAAATTAGTTTGCCTTGTGCTATATAGTAGATTTCTTTTCATAGATATTTTATCCTTTCGGTATTTGCCTATAATATTGAGTGTCAAATAATTCTACTTGGATTATGAATTGGCAAGTGAACTGTTATATAGATTGGTCTAGGTAAGATATAATTTTATCTTTCTCTCCTAACTTTATATTTATTAGCGTTGGAGGCATATCTTATTTATTTTTTGTTTAACAAGTGTAATCAAGGAAAATGCACATCATCACAACACATGGATGGAATGATTAAGGAAAAAATATTTTCAAGTCTTTCAAAAGATTAGTGAATGTGTACTTCCATGTCTATATATATGTATGTATGGATAAATATATGTATGTATGTTTTACTAATAGTTCTCTTACAATTTCCCCATTTACTCTATAATACTCAATGGAAAATAATGCAGCTGCTATTATACGATTCCTCTATTTTTTAGCAAACTACAAAGAAGGTGGGCACCAAAGTAGAATGAAAAGCATGACAACTCAATGAATTTTCAAATGTATATAGGAAAAGGGAAGAATAAATTGCATGGCGATTGACAATCTACAATGTCCTCTTTACAAGGATTTTGAGTGAAATCAATTAGATGGATTTGAGGGGGATAATTGTACAAAATGTGTATGGCACCAAACATGCACAAAGTGTAGATATGTGTCTACATATGTATATATGTATATGTGTATATATATATATATTTATTTATGTATGCTTGTATGTATGGACGTGTATTTACCAGCGTTGGGGGTCTGTTGGCTAGCACGGAGGGCACGCTTTTTTTGTGGTGACATGGGCATTGGTTGTTATGTGGGTTGGTGTCATTGGAGAATGTTGTTGTTGTAATGGGGAAGGTGAATGGTAAGTGTTCAATGTGGACTTTTGCAAATACGTGGGTTGGCGATGGTAGACGTGGTCTCCTTGAAAGGCAGAAGCTGAATGGTAAGTGCTTGTTGGCATGATGGTTAATGCATTATGTGGTTGTTGTACAATGGAGGTGGATGAAGTAAATGTACATGGACGAAGTGTTGAAAAACAAGGTGAAGAAAACTTGCAATCTGAACTTAAATGTGTGAATACAAATCTGAAAATATATATAGATTAACCTTAGCCTCAGTGTGAAGAAAGAATGAGAGAGAGATAGAACAATATAACACATGCAACAACAGATTTACGTGGAGAAACCCCGAAGGGAAAAAACTCCACCATCGAAAGAGAGGCAAGTATATTACTGATAATCTTCAATATTACATGCAGTAATAGACTTCTCTTATCATTCCCTATAAATCCAGCAGCACACTGTTACCCTGCAAAACTGAATCTGATAACACTAGCTCAAGGCCCCAATTTATAGAGATTTGTGAGGATGAAAACCACCATGGTTTCACCAAACAATAGGCAGCAATACCACCTAGAAAAACCCATGCCTCCCTCCTTGAAATGGTCAAAAATACTAAAAATAGCCTCTTACAGATGCTCTTACAACTGTCATAAGGCATCTTTTATGCATGGGTGCCTAGGGTCTAAAAATAGCATATTCTGTCATAAGGAATCTGTCATACCATCATAGCATCTTATGACAACTTGCATGCATGTCATAGATGCTCTTACAACACCCTATTTTCACACACAACCTTATTTTAGAAGATTCCAAGGTGGGACGCGTAGCTAATTTTTCCTTTTCCATAATGATAAATAGTAACGATAACACTACATTTACATAGTCTCTTTCACCATTGTTGGTCAAACAGTTTCACCTCTTATGGGTAAATGTACAAAACACTTTAGGAGAATAATAAAATAAAGGATTTACAAGGTTGATGACACCTAAATCATAACATTCTCCCACTTGACATCATACATTGTAAATTACACCCATAGAGATACAATTACATAGAATTAAGTACAGTGATCAAGGCCCATGGCCTTTCTACACCAAGAGAACTTTTCCATGTGACTGGCTTCATAAGAGAATCTGCAACATTATCCAAAGTGTCAACTTTTTCAATCAAGACTTGTCCATTCTCAACCATTTCTCGCACAAAGTGATACTAAACATCAACATGCTTAGTACGAGCATGATACATAGGATTTTTAGCCAAACATATGGCACTCTGACTATCACATCCGATCCTCACTATCCTGCAATCAAAACCAATACCATTACCAAGTCTCTGTAACTAAACTACCTCCTTGAGGCATGTGTAGCAACCATATACTCTGCTTTAGTGGTAGACAAAGCAACTGTAGGTTGTCTTTTACTCATCCAACTCACTGCTCCTCCAAACAATGTAAACACATAGCCACTAGTGGACCTTCCAACTATCCAAGTCCTGCCCAATCTACATCAACAAAACCCTATATGTCAATGACTTATCAACATTGTCATCCATGATAAACCAAATAGTAATCAGAAGTGCCTTGCAAATATCTGAATACCCTTTTGACAAAAGTCCAATGTTCTTTACCTAGGGTTAGACATAAACTTGCTTAGAACTCCCACTACTTGGGCTATATCTGGTCTAGTACAAACCATTGCATACATTAAACTACCGACAACACTAGCATAAGGAACTTTAGACATTTCATCAATATCATCATCCAATTTAGGACACATGTCTAAACTCAACTTAGTACCAATAGGAAATGGAATATTTACTGGTTTACAGTCCTGCATATTAAACCTTTGCAAAATAGTGTTAACATACTTGCTCTGACTTAACCAAAGCTTTCTGTGAATCGATCCCTAATGATTTCCATCCCAAGAATATATTTAATAGCCCCTAAATCTTTCATATCAAATGTTCCAGAAAGCTGAGTTTTAAGTTCCCTAATCATTGCCTTATTATTACCAATGAACAACATATCATCCACATATAAGACAATAATCAGTATTTGATCATCAATAACTTTAAAGTAAACACAGTGATCCTCATCACTTCTAACAAAACCCATATTTAATGCAAATGCATGAAACTTCTGGTACCACATCCTAGGTGACTGTTTCAAACCATATAGAGACCTCTTTAGCCTACAAACCAAGTGTTCTTTTCCTTTCACAACAAAACCATCAGGCTGTTGCATATAAATTTCTTCCTCTAGATCCCCATGCAAGAAAGTAGTTTTAACATCCATTTGTTCTATTTCTAAATCATAAGCAGCAACAATGGATAAAATGAATCTAATAGAGGTTAACTTAGCAAGAGGAGAGAATATTTCACCAAAATCAACTTCCTCTCTATGGGAGTAACCCTTGGCCACTAATCTGGCCTTATACCGTTTCAACTTTCCGTCTGCACCAAACTTCTTTTTATATATCCACTTACAACCAATGGCCTTTCTTCCTTTGGACAAACTAACAAGATCCCAGGTGTCACAGTTTTTCAAAGACATCATCTCATCATGCATGGCCTGCATCCAAGACTCACATTCTTCTGAAGAGAGAGCCTCCCTGAATGATCTAGGTTCGTCATCAGTACATAACAAAGAAAATTTACAATGAAAATCAGGTGGGCTATACCTGTCAACTAGATTTCATTGTCTTGTGGATCTTCTCAAAGGTGGAGTAAGATGTTCCTCCTCATGTTCATCCTTATTATTTTCAACTTCTTCTATTACAATGGATTTTTCATAACTTTCTTCTTCTTCTCCATCTTCTTGTACATCTCTCTGTTCTTCCACATGTGCATCTTCTTGCTTAGTTTCAAAATGCACTGTCTTTGACTTTTCCTTTGGTTGCACATCTTCAGAGTTAGCTCTGAATTCCCTGAAAATAACATCTCTAGAAAATATCATCTTTCATGTTAGTGGATTCCAAAGTTTATAACCTTTAACATTTTCACCATAACCTACAAAGATGCATTTCTGAGATTTGGGATTCAATTTAGACCGCTTCTCTTGAGGCACATGAACAAAAGCTTCACAACCAAAGACCCTTAAATGTGAAACTAAAGGCTATTTACCCAACCACATTTCATAAGGAGTTTTATCAACAAGAGCTTTACAAGGAGATCTATTAATTAAATAACAAGCAGTACCAACAGCCTCTACCCAAAAGCACTTGTCTAACTTAGCACTACTTAACATGCTCCTAGATCTTTCCATTAATGTATGGTTCATTCTTTCTGCTACCCCATTTTGTTGGGGTGTGTAAGGTGTAGTCTTTTTCCTAAGAATTCCTACATGTTTGAAAAACTCATCAAATTCCTTAGAACAATATTCACCCCCATTGTCAGATCTCAATACTTTTATCTTATTATCTTTTTGCTTTTCAACCAATGCCTTAAATTCCTTAAATTTGGTGAAAACTTCAGATTTTGAATGCATAAAATAAATCCAAGTATATCTTGAGTAATCATCAATGAAGGAAACATAATAACGAGATCTACCCAAAGAATCTATATCCACTGGACCACACACATCAGAATAAATAAGTTCTAACAATCCATTAGCTTTATTAGTTCCTTTAGGAAATGATGACCTGTTTTGTTTACCAAACACACAATCCTCACAAAAATCATTTTTACCAACAGAATAAACAGAAATACCGTCTACTAGTTTCTTATCAAGTATGGTCCTAAGACCTTTTTCACCAATGTGACCGAATCTATGGTGCCACAACATACATGCATTTTCAGCGCTAGTTACAAAAGAGGAGTTACAAAAAGTAGAGGCATGTAGCGTAAATAAATTCCCTGTCCGAGATCCTTTAGCAACCACCAAACTTCCTCTTACCATCCCGCAACTAGACTTGTCAAATGTCACATGCATCCCAGAATCATTCAACTTGGAAACTAAAATTAAACTTTTTGTAAGTCCTAGAATACGTAAAACATCATCAAGGGTTTTAACCCTCCCATCACTGAAACACAACTTTACCTTTCCTTTACCAATAACCTTTTGTGAGCTATTATCACCCATGAATATCTCTCCTCCATCATATTATTTGTATGTAGAAAAACACTCCTTATGAGGATTCATATGGAAGGAACAACCTGAATCAATAAGCCAAGCATCATTACAAACTGTGTTAGCTGAAATAA